>JAJOOO010000517.1:0-74555 GCA_029582685.1 Solanum piurae | reverse complement strand
CCCCCCCCCCCCCCGTTTTTAATTAATTGTTGTTTTCTTGGAAATACTTTGACTAATTGGATATAATCGTGAGTTAAAGTAAAGTCTAAACCATTTTCCTTGTGGGATCGACCCCAACTTACAAGTTGGGTTCTTTACTTGATAACGATCGCTTACGCTTCTTTAGGGAGGTGTAATTTGAGCGTATCACTCCTGTCTCAGATTTTCAGTGTGTGTTATTTCAAATCATATCTACGCTCTCTTCTTGATATTTATCCTTAGAGTTTTCCTTAATTATTCAGAGATGTTTCATATCCTAATCAAATGTCTTAAATTACGTTTTGTTCCTTTTCCAAATCAAGGTGAAGTTAAGAAAGAAAGTTCAAATGTTCTATTTCATACAAAAACTCAAGAGTTTCTCAATGCTATTTCAATATTATATATATATATATATATACCTATGTACTTATTTTGATCATGAACTTGAAAAATAAGTTAACAAGTGCATGTTTTCAAGAATGTATGTGTGTCTAATGTTTTGAGAACTATTTCAACAAGTAACAAGTCTCTTCTTTGAAATGGGTATTATTGAGCATAAAGTTATATCAAATGTTTCGGGAGTAGTATCGAGCACCGAATTGGGTTAGAATGTTTTATAACTCATGAGTCCCATAAAACTACGTAGCCGGCATAGGATATGATAGCATTGATTTTTCATGTGACACATCACCGCCTCGGAGAAGGCATATAGTTGGATCCATAGTTAGGATATCATCCTATACCCCCGGCAAGGTATAGGATGGGGCCTTGCAACATGTGGCGGGACGTTGTATCATTGCTAGGCTCATGGCAATAGTTGTCGGTTAGAGAAAGTCCCCACGAGTAAAGTATATTATTTTCATGTTGTTTCATTTGTATACTATGTTCTAAAGCTTAGATAAATTTCATTTCACATTCATGTATCGATTCAGTTATGTTATTTCAGTCCTTCATGGCAGTTTATTGTTTACTCTAACCTTTTCATGTACCAGTAAATTCAATTTACTGATGTCATTCGACCTGCATCGTTTCATGATACACATACATGTATTCAGGATCATCAACAAGCGATTCGTTGAGATTCATTATCCACTTGCAGACAACCTTTTTTTAGGCCTTTTTGCTTTTAGGGGACTCCATTTCATCTTAGTTAGTAGCTTTAGGAGGTGTAATGGTCTCGTACCGACATCCATATCACATTGTTAGTGTAACAATTCGCTAAGTGAAAGGCCTAGAATTAGAAAGAGCCAGTTTTGGAAAGAATGGAAAATCTGGAAATTTGTTTAAGTTATGTTAAGTTGGAGTTTTGGGTCAACTTCAAATGACCATAACTCCTAGATCAGGATGCTTTAGGTGTGATACAAGATACCGTAGGAAATATCTTTGGATTATCTTACCAACGCCACCAAGTTTGCTCAATTTCGAGTTTGTATGAGGAAAATATGCCCATTGGAAGTCGGGTTGTCTAGATAAGGAGAGTCAAAACCGGATTGTTAAGGGGTATTTTGGTCTTTTCCATACCCACTTGATTTAATTCGTTTTTAGTGAATTATTTAGAGTCAAAACTGAATTGGTTCAGTTTGCACAATTGAAAATTCACGCTAGGGTTTTAGAGAGAAGAACTCAAGAGAGAAGAGAAGAGGAAAATAAAGATTCGTCGTGTTCGTAAGGAATTGATTGCGGATTTCATCAAGGATTTGATCCTCCGAGGTATGTGAGACTTTCATAACATTGGGTTCTTTCACCCACGTGGAAATCATGTTTATTTCAGCGTGAATTCGTCCTAAAAAGATTGGAAGTTTGAGTGTTCTTGATGGGTGTTCTTGAATTACTTTTGTTCTTGAATTTAGGTTGAGATTGAGGAATTCTTGAGAGTTTAATGTCGATTATTAGAGTTACTTTGAGTTAGATTCTTGTGTATATGTTTTGGGTACCTAAATCCAAAGAGATATTGAGAAAAATATTCAAAATTAATGGAATTAAGGTAAGAAAGCGAGAGGAAAAGTTTGTTAGTTTTGCCTGGGGGTATGCTGGCACGACGCACCCCCGTAGCACCAGGAAGGCTGGGGCGGCGCGCCAGCAGTGTACCAAAAATGAGCCCCAGTAACTTAAGGGCTGACGCGGCGCGCCAGGAATGAGCCCGGAACGCGCCCGGGTCGTCTTCCCCCACCCATTTTTCGTCGTTTAGCCCTTCTAAGTCCTTCTAAAGTGTACTAACACTTCCTATTGATGCTAACTACTCCAAATGACTTCTAAACATCTAGAAATCATCCAGAAACATGAATCCTAACCTTGAATCCATAAATTCAAATTCAAGAAAAGTTAAGAGCCAAGTCTAGAGAGTTCATAGAGTCCTTTCAAGAAGTCTTTTGCAAATATTTTAATCTTGTTTTAAGACTTGAGTTTTGAGTTAAGTATTAGTAAGAAATGAAGTTCATTTCTTCAAAAAGAGTATATGGGAGCTAAGTATTCCCAAAGAGTAAATGTTTTCACATTTAAACAAGAGAGGAAACACCACTTTCCAAGAGAGCCTTTGAGCTAGTTTTTGAGTAATTATCTCAAACCACAGAAAGAGTTTTTGTTTTTAAATATATAAGTTGAGTATATTGGGAGTAGTATTGAGCACCGATGTGGGGACGAGTTCAAACAACTCAATGTCTCCATAAACCATATAGCCAACGTGAGTAGAAAATGGTCATACTTTTTAGATGATTCCTTAGTGATTTTTAGCTTAGACTAGTGGATCCACTTAGTTGAGGCGTTCTATATTACGGCAAGGTATAGGACAGTTCTGGCAGCATGGGCGAGATGTTATATCATCACTTTAGCTCATAGTGGTGGTTGTCAGTTAGATAAACTCCCACAGTATTATATTACTTTATATGTAACTGAGTTATTATTGTATTTATTTAACACATTGAGTTGTCATCTACTGTTTTAAATGCTTTGTATAAACTGCACCTTTATTGCCGTTTTACTTTGCATTTGAGTTGAGTAAAGCTAAGGTAAGTGTTCTTTTCAGATTCCTTTCAAGCTTATGTCATGTTTAGTTTTTCCCCTCGCATGTTCGTACATTCAATGTACTTATGCCATTTGTCCTGCATCGTTTCATAATGCAGACACAGGTAACCAGGATCAACATCCAGCGCCTTGTTGATCCAGTTGAGCACTCAAAGTTAGTTGGTGAGCCTCCTTGATTTTGGAGGACCCCTTTTTACTGCTTTATAGTTATTTCATTAGGATGTTGTGGGTCTTGTCCCGATGTCCATCTCAGTTGTTAGAGGCTTCATAGACAGTTAGATGGCAGTTCTTTAATCGTTTTATTTTCATTATATTATGTTAAAACTTGAGTTGCCACTTCAGTTAAGTTAATATTTCTTTAAGTTACTGCATGAGTATTCTTTTGATACTCAATATTATTAATTTAGTCTTCCGCTAAGAGTTAAGCCAGGCCAAGGGTTCACTTGGGACCAACAATGGTTTTCGAGTGCCAGCCACATCCGGGGTGTAAGCTCGGGGAATGGAAAACTTGGTATCAGAGCACAGAGTTCAAAAGTCCTAAGGAGTCTATGAAGCCATGTCTTTAGAGTCCTAGTTATCGGTGTGAAGCGCTCCACATTTATAATTAGAAGGCTGCAACATTTAGGAATTTCTTCATTTCTTTCATACTCATTTCGTGCGATAGAGTTCATCTCTATAAAGTCTCTTTCTAACTCGTTCTTGTGTGTGTCTTTCAGTTGATCATGACTCCATGAAGAGTTATTTGAGGTCGTCCTTCTAGGAGAAACATTGAGGAGCAAGGGGTACCTAATGCACCTGAAGTGCAACCCAAAGGAGAGGTTACTAATGTTGAATTTGGGAAGCAATCTGAATGCTAAGTCAAGTTGTGACGAACCAGGTTGGGCAACAAAGAAGGGCTCGACGGGAAGAGACTGATACTTTGAGGGTCCGTGAGTTCTTGAGAATGAATCCCCCAAGTTTCACTTGTTCAAGCACTACTGAGGATCCGAATTTTTTTGTTGAGGAACTACAAAAGGCAATTGAGGTTATGCACGTTGCCGATGCTGAGCGAGTGTAACTAGTTGTATATCAACTGAAGGATGTTGCTAGGACTTAGTTTGACCAGTAGAAGAAGGGTAGAGCTGAGGGTGCACCAATTTTGACTTGGTATATGTTTGAGGAGGCTTTCTTGGGGCGTTTCTTTTCCCGTGAACTGAGAGAATCCAAGGTATTAAGGGAGTTCCTTACCGTTAAGCAGGATTCACTAAGTGTTCATGAGTATAGTTCGAAGTTCACCCAACTTTCCCGATATGCTCCAGAAATGGCTGCGGATATGAGAAGCAGGATGAGTCTTTTTGTTGTTGGGTTGTCCCGTGTGTCAAGCAAAGAGGGCAAGGCAGATATGTTGATAGGGGACATAGACATAGCAAGTTTGATGATTTATATGCAGTAGGTTGAGGAAGAGAGACTAAGGGATATGGAAAAATTCAGAAGCAAGAAAGTTAAGACATGGAATGAATCCAGGCAGCAAAGGAGTAATGTGAACCGTTCTTGCTTCCATCAAAATCAAAAGGGACCTGCTCCATCATCTACTAGTGCACCTGCACCCAGAAACAAAGGTGAGTATAATGGTAAGAATTCACAGAATTTCAGAGCTAGACATGTGCATTCTCAGGGTAGTGTGGCATAAGGAGGTAACTGGGCTCCTGCGTATGCTAAGTGTGGTAGGAACCACCGAGGTAAGTGTCGTAATGGTGCTGCTGGTTGTTTCAAGTGTGGTCAAAAGGGTCACTTCATGAAAGAGTGCCCTAAGAACCGGCAAGGTAATGGGAATCAAGACAATAGAGCCCAATCTTCTTCAGTTTCTCCACCAGACAAAGGTGCACCTAGAGGAGCTACTTCAGGTACTGGCACCGCCTATATGTTTTCACTAGTCGCCAAGAGCAAGAGGATGCGCCAGATGTTATCACTGGTATGATCCAAGTCTTTAACTTTGTTGTTTATGCTTTGCTAGATCCAGGAGCGAGTTTATCTTTTGTAACTCCTTATGTTGCAAAGAATTTTGAAGTTCTTCCTGAGCAACTTCTTGAACCCTTCAGTGTTTCTACACCTGTTGGTGAGTCTATTCTAGCTGAGAGAGTCTATCGTGATTGTACAATTTTCGTTAATCACAAGAGTACCATGGCTGACCTAGTTGAGTTAGATATGGTAGATTTTGACGTCATTCTAGGTATGGACTGGCTTCATGCCTGTTATGCGTCAATAGATTGTAGAACTCGAGTTGTCAAGTTTGAGTTTCCTAATGAGCCAGTTATAGGGTGGAGTAGTAGTTCAGCAGTGCCTAAGGGTCGTTTTACTTCATACCTTAAGGCAAGAAAGTTAGTTTCCAAGGGTTGTGTCTATCACTTAGTCTGAGTTAATGATTATAGTATTGAGACACCTCCTATTGAGTCAGCTCCAGTTGTGAGTGAGTTTCCAGAAGTCTTTCCTAATGATCTACCCAGAGTCCCTCCTAAGAGGGAAATAGACTTTGGTATAGATATTCTTCCTGATACTCGTCCAATATATATTCCTCCATATATAACGGATCCAGCAGAGTTGAAGGAGTTAAAAGAACAGTGGAAAGATCTCCTTGATAAGGGTTTTATTCAACCAAGTGCCTCACATTGGGCACTGTAGTCTTATTTGTGAGGAAGAAAGATGGTTTCCTTAGGATGTGTATAGATTACCGTCAGTTGAACAAGGTTACCATCAAGAATAAGTATCCTCTTCCGAGAATTGATGATCTCTTCGATCAACTTTAGGGTGCCTCTTGTTTTTCAAAAATAGACCTCAGATCTGGCTATTATCAGTTGAAAGTAAGGGAATGTGATATTTTGAAGACTGCATTCAGGACCCATTATGGTCATTGTGAGTTTCTGGTCATGTCGTTTGGTTTAACTAATGCGCCTGCAACATTCAAGGACCTTATGAATAGAGTATTCAAGCCTTATTTAGACATGTTTGTTATCATGTTCATTGATTAAATCTTAATCTATTCGAGGAATGAGGAAGATCATGCTAGCCATCTCAGAATAGTTCTCCAAACTCTAAAAGATAAGGAGTTATATGCTAAGTTCTCTAAATGTGAGTTTTGGCTTGAGTCTGTGGAATTCTTAGGCCATATTGTTTCCGGTGATGGGATTAGAGTTGATACCCAAAAAATAGAGGCAGTGCAGAATCGGCGTAGACCCACATCTCCATCTGATATTAGGAGTTTCTTGGGGTTGGCTGGATATTATAAAAGGTTCATAGAGGGGTTCTCATCTATTTCATCTCCTTTGACCAAGTTGACTCATGAAGTTTCAATGGTCTTAAGCTTGCGAGAAAGCTTTCAGGAATTGAAAAAGAGGTTGACTACTGCCCCAATATTGACTTTACCAGAAGGTACTCAAGGTTTTCTCGTATATTGTGATGCGTCCATAGTTAGTTTGGGTTGTGTGTTAATGCAGAATGACGAAGTTATAGCTTATGCCTCCAGTTGAAAGTTCATGAGAAGAATTACCCAACCCATGACTTAGAGTTGGCTGCCGTAGTATTTTCTTTGAAGATATGGCGCCATTATTTGTATGGTGTTCATGTTGATGTATTCACTGATCACATGAGTCTTCAGTATGTGTTTAGTCAGAAAGAGCTTAATCTCAAATAGAGAAGGTGGTTAGAGTTACTCAAAGATTATGACATGAGTATTCTTTATCACCCAGATAAGGCTAATGTTGTTGTTGATGCCTTGAGTAGATTATCTATGGGTAGTATCGCCTATTTTAAGGAAGATAAGAAAGAGTTAGCAAAAGAGGTCCATAAACTTGCACGACTAGGAGTTCGACTAATGGATTCCACAGAAGGAGGAGTAGTGGTGATGAATGGGGCTGAATCATCATTAGTATCAAAATTAAAAGAGAAGAAAGACCAAGATCCTATTTTTCTTGAATTGAAGGCAAATGTTCATAAGCAAAAAGTAATGGCCTTTGAACTAGGGGGAAATTGTGTTTTGAGATATCAAGGTAGATTGTGTGTACCAAGGGTGGATGAACTTCAAGAAAATATTATGGAGGAAGCTCATAGCTTCAGTTATTCTATTCATCTGGGTTCCACAAATATGTATCGTGACTTGAGAGAAGTATATTGGTGGCCGAATAATATGAAGAAAGGCATTGATGAGTTCGTTGCTAAATGCCCGAATTGTCAACAAGTTAAAGTACAGCACCAAAGGCCTGGTGGTATGGCTCAGAATATTGAACTTCCGGAATGGAAGTGGGAGATGATTAATATGGATTTCATTACTGGTTTGCCACGGTCTCACAGGCAGCATGATTCTATTTGGATGATTGTGGATCGAATGACCAAATCAGCCCATTTTTTGCCGGTAAAGACTACCCATTCAGCAGAGGATTACGCCAAGTTATACATTCAAGAGGTAGTAAGACTTCATGGAGTCCCTATTTTGATCATATCAGATAGAGGTACACAATTTACTGCACAGTTCCGGAAAACTTTTCAGAAAAGCTTGGGTTCAAAGGTGAACTTAAGTACTGTTTTTCATCCTCAGATAGATGGTCAAGCAGAGCGCACTATTCAGACTTTAGAAGATATGTTGAGGACCTGTGTGATTGATTTCAAGGGTAATTGGGATGATCACCTACCTCTCATTGAGTTTGCTTATAACAACAGTTACCATTCTAGCATTCAGATGGCTCCTTATGAAGCCCTTTATGGGAGAAGATGCAGATCTCCAATTGGATGGTTTGAGTTTGGTGAATCTGGGTTTATAGGACCGAACTTAGTCCATCAAGCTATGGAGAAAGTGAAATTTATTCAAGAGAGGTTTAAAACAGTGCAGAGTCATCAGAAATCCTACACTGATGTTAGGATGACGGAGTTAGAGTTTGAAGTAGAAAATTGGGTATACTTGAAGGTTTCACCCATGAAGGGTGTTATGAGATTTGGTAAGAAGGGGAAGCTTAGTCCTCGGTATATTGGTCCTTACAGAATATCCAAGAGGATTGGCAATGTAGCCTATGAGTTAGAGCTACCACAAGAGTTAGCAGCGGTCCATCAGGTATTTCATATTTTCATGTTAAAGAAGTGCATGGGAGATCCTTCACTTATCATACCTACTGAAGATATTGGTATCACAGATAGCTTATCTTATGAGGAGATTCCTGTTCAGATTCTAGATCGCCAAGTTCGCAAGTTGAGAAAAAAAGAGGTAGCATCAGTCAAAGTTCTGTGGTGAAATCAGTTTGTTGAGGAAGCCACTTGGGAAGCTTAGGAGGATATGAAAAAGAGATACCCACATCTCTTCGAATCCGGAGAAGTTTCGAATTAAGGTACTAATCTTTTTCTTGGCTTTTATTTTAAGTTGGTGTCACACCCCTATTTTCGCACGGCAGATAGGGTTTTTCCAATCTAAGTGACGTTATTGATTAGGGATTTTATTTCTTTTCAGAGTCGCCACTTGGAATTGAGTTATGGTGTTTAATCATCAATCAAAAGGAAATGACTCTATATATGGTCTGCGGACTAGAAATTCGGGTAAGGAATTATGTTGATCGAGGGGAAGGTATTAGGCATCCCTCGAGTCTCGTGGTTCTAGCACGATTGCTTTTATTGACTTATACTTAAAAATACTTTTTGGATATATTATTCCAGGCCATGACTTGTTCGCATTTTTATTTTGTTGAACTTTTATTTGTTCTCGATCTAGATACGTAACCGCATTCTTGGTCTTGACATTTAGAGACATAATTGTCTTCTTTGCATCACACTTGATAATCTTATTTTTTTTATATAAGTCTCTACTTTAAATTAATAAAAGTCAATTGTATTATTGGACAAGGTGCATCACCACATCCTTGATTTTATTTTTAATGTTTCAAAAAAAGATGTGTAACCACATTCTTAATTGAAACAAATATTTTTAACGCGCCAAAATGTTCGGTCTAACATTAAAAGAAAATATTTATTCCTTCTAAACAAAAAGCAAAGTAAAATACTAAACTTCTAGAATAATTTTGGATCATTTTCATATCTTTTTTAGTTTTTTACTATTCTTAAAGTTGATGTCAAAATTAAGCATACACATATTGTAATTTCTTATTAATCCAACAAAACAATAACGAATTGCTAAAATAAATCCCATCATTCATTTGACAAAATAAAACAACAATAAAAAAAATTCACCAAATAATGCTACTTTCATTTAAAAAGAGATATAACACTTAACACATTCTACATTCAATCAAATTATGAATAAAACAAAGTGTAAGAAAACTTAGCATATAATTATATCAAATATCATAAATAAATTAAAGAGATAATGTAATATTTAACCTTAATTAAAGAGAATAATTACCGCAAAATCTTGACTGAGCTCGATTAGAAAACCCATAAATCTTTTGTTTTGTGTGTGGTGTCGATTTTTAGGATAGATGTATATGATTTTAGTGTTGTGTGCTGCGTGGTTTTTTTTTTTTGAGAGGATACGTGATTGGAGGGAGTATTGTGCAGGCTGTGGAAGGGGAAAAAATGTTTTTCTTCTTCTTTTATGTACGTGTTGTGTATGTTTTGTTGTTGTGGGTTTCTGATTTTTCTTTTTCTTTCCTCTTGCTCGTGTGAGTCTTGTTTGTTTGCTGATTTTTTTTTTCTGTACGTATGTGGTGTGTTTGTGTGTTTTATAGGGGATGTGGGTGTAGTGTTAATGTGTTGTGTGTGTGCAGACGCGTGGTGTAGGGTGAAAAAAGGTGGGGTGAGTGGGGGGTGAGGGTAAAGTTTATTTTTATATATATATTTTTTTTTAAAACAATTAAATATATATAAAAATTATAATAATGATAATAAACAAAACTATTAACTAATTATTTTTTAACTAATAAAATATAAGAAAAGTCAAATAGCTAGTTTAAAAATATAATTAAGAAATACTAGTTGGTTTATTAAAATTTAAGTTAGAAGAAACCATATATTTTTTGTAGTTTTCAAATCTTTTAAAATAAACTTACTAAAATACGATGAGAAATAAAATATTTAATATAGACCTAGAAGAAATATTTAAGGAATAAAAATGGCGTAAAACCTTATGTTCGGTCAAAAATTACGTGTCTACAGTTTGCCCCTCTTTGACTTGAAACACGAAGAGTTTTCAAACAAAGAAGTAGACAATGCGACAAGTTTTGATCGGACTCTTATTTGTAAGGAAAAAAATGCGACCGAGTCCTTGTTTTGGACAGCCTATATATCTCAGGTTGTAAAGAAATCAGGTCATGTGTAGTTCAAGGAGATGAGGTATTGAGTTGGAAATTAAGTGAGGTTCCATCGAGGCTCCAGATCGCGACTCTTATACTTAATTACATAAAAAATGAAAACTAATAGTCAAAAGGAAAAATAAAAGTACAAACTCCTATCTATGTAGCTTCTCTTGAGTTTTGACTTTCAGATATCACCTTGATTTTTTGGTGAGTATCTTGATCTTGAATTTGATTGAGGCTTAACTTGCCGCTTAGAGTGAACTTTTGACACTCTTCAAAATGACAATTTGAAAATGTTCTTGAATGACTGCATGTTTTCTTGATGCTGAATATAATTTGATGTCATTCAGGCTTCTACATGCGTTGAAAAAGTTGATTCTGGCTATCACGGGGATTGATCATTTTGAAAAGAGTTGAAACTTTGTTCTTGAATTTCAAATTCATGTGTCGTTTGAAGAAACCTGAAAGCCATCACAAACAAAAGAAATAAACAAAAATTTTACCCCAGTTTCACTAGAAAAATTTTGTGGGTTATTAGCAGATGTAAATTTTCAAAAATAAACTCAGACTAGGAAGTGTTTATCCTAGGATAAAGTAAGCTACTTCTATTAGGTAGGAGGGTCCTGCTAATCTAAATTTCATTGCCAAGAAGGGTCCTGCTACAATAAATCTCATTGTCCATGAGGGTCCAGCTACACTAAATACCATTGTCCAGGAGGGTCCTGCTATACTAATTCCCATTGTCCAGGAGGGTCCTGCTACACTAAATCCCATTGTCTAGGAGGGTCCTGCTACAATAATTCACATTGTTCAGGAGGGTCCTACTATGCTAATTCCCATTGTCCATGAGGGTCCTGCTACGTCCCATTGTCCAGAAGGGTCCTGCTACGTCCCATTGTCCAGAAGGGTCCTGCTATACTAATTCCCATTGTCCAGGAGGGTCCTGCTATACTAAATCCCATTGTTCAGGAGGGTCCTGCTATACTAATTCCCATTGTCCAGGAGGGTCCTGCTACATCTCATTGTCCAGGAGGGTCCTGCTATACTAAATCACATTGTCCAGGAGGGTCCTGCTATACTAATTCTCATTGTCCAGGAGGGTCCTGATACACTAAGTCACATTGTCCAGGAGGGTCCTGTTACACTAATTCCCATTGTCCAGGAGGGTTCTGCTACACTAAATCACATTGTCCAGGAGGGTCCTGCTACACTAATTCCCATTGCTTCTAACAAGAGGAAGCCCCCTCTTTAAATAGATGTCTTACCAAATATAATATTTGAGGTTCAAATTTTAGTGGAAATTTAATAATTTTTGTTGTTTTGTGTAGGTTAAAATGGTAATAAATTAATTTTGTTGCTCAAGTTTATTAGATTAATTGTATTTGAATATATCCTAAATAATAGGTAATAAACTATTTTAATGATTAATTACAAAAAATATTTATTGTCAAATCTTCTACCCCTATTGGGATTTAGCGTTACCTCGCATCTATCTTTATCTATACGTTTGGGTATCACAATTTTTATTTTAGTCAACTACGCCAACAAAAAAATATTATTATAAAGGGTAAGGAATCTACTTCTTCGGTGAAAAATCTAGTTGATATATCTTCGACATTCTCTATGTATCATATCATGATCCAAAAATCAATGGTCATGATGGCACCTACTAAAACTCACTAGTAAGTAAGCCTAACCATTACCTTGGAGCTAATAATAATGGCAGTAGGTAGCAGAAGAGATAGAGGAAAAATAATAAGTCATTTTAAGAAGAATCAATAGAAACCCTGGACAACACTCGAAATCATTTCTGGCCCAAAGGAACCCTTGGACGCCATTAAACACTGAGTAATGCAGAAGCTGTAATTCATAATAATGGACTGAGATAATGAATAATGAAGTAATCTTTTATAAGTAAAGAACACTAAAACATCTGAGTAAAACTGTGAAATAAATTGAGTCTGCTAACATCTATGAATCTTAATTGTGTCTAATGAAGCCTCTAAAATAATTGAGCTACGTAAGTCTACCGGGACAAGGTCCTAGGCTGCATAATAACTAACACAATTGAAGTGAATAAATTATGTTGAATTATAAATGAAGTCCTTAAAATGAGAGGAGGACACACAACAAGCTAAAAGTGGAAAAACTTAGTGGAACATCTGCCCCTAGCCAAGGTAGAACTCCGTATCATATCATAAAAGTTGTGTGGATCCACTAGCTAAGCAACTTAAGAAAATCCCACGGGGCATGTTGTTTGGAACTAGAGGTTTCTACTAGAGAATATCCTATTTATGCCTCCACCTCAAAATTCTCTCGGTGCTAAGTTAAATCCAATGAAATAGATAAATTCAATTATCACAGCATAACATTAGAAAATAAAATATTAATAATAATAGCAATCCAAATCAAAAAGGGTATAAGAGTAGCTTCTTTCAAATAGTGGTTGCATCCTAATCTACAACACCAATCCAAATCATAATTTGCATATGGCTTAAGTTAGTCCATATCCTAATTTATGAGTGGAGTTTAGTGGCTGCATCAATGCTAACAGTTAATAGCATCTTGTACTTCAAATATATAGAGGACATTTTATTTTTTTTAAAAAAATCATGGATAAGATTCAAAGATATTTTGTCACCACAATATGATGAGATTCATGACACCATCATATTAGATACATTCTGGAAGGCACTTGATCTAGTGAACCACACTTTAAAAAAACTGTAGCAGGTGAAGATAACATGTATAAGAAGGAAGTTATAAAGGTAATATATGATGTAAACAAACATGGGAATGAGTGGAACACTAAGTACAAAAAGGTAATGTTAGAAACATTAGATAATAGGATTCGACTACAAATATTCTATTATTGTGGGGATCCTTTGATCATTAACCTTCCTGACTAAGCCAGCTTTCATTGTGTGGTCATGTTAAATCAAACACTACATAGGAGGTAACCCGTGATTGTAATATATTAAAAAAATATTAAAAAAGAGTCATGTTGTCACGCCCCGAGGCTACCCCCTTGACGTACATGGGACCTAGGATCACGAGTGACCCCAAGCTAACCCTGTTTCTAGCATATCATAAGCATACTAAAAACAACTGAATATAAAGATACTATGCGGAAGCTAAAACATGAGATAACTGAAAGATAGGGAATACCTAATACTGATCCGAATATATAAATAAAACTTCTAAGAGTTTAGTGATACTGAACAATCACTCAAAAACTAAAACTGAATCTAACACTATGTCTGAATGCCTCTACTGACTAAAGTTGTTAGGACATGCCCCAGCTAACTCTAGTAAAAATGAAACTAAAATGAAAGACTAAATACGAAAAATATGTCTATTGTCCTCGAAGTATGAGGACTCGCCACTGAAGCTGCTGAAGTGCGGATCCATAACTGATATATGTGTGATATGGATGCTGAGTACCTGAACCTACATCTTGAAAGGATGTAGCGCAGAGTATGTGTCAGTACTTGGAATGTACTGAGCATGCAGGATATGGTATATAACTGAACAAATACATAAGGTGAACATCCATACTAAGCAGTAATATAATTTGAACTGAATGTAAATGTTGAACAAGACTGAAAAGCTAAACTGAATGCAATGACCAAGTACTAATCATGAAACTAGCATGCTGAGATTGGATACTGAAGTATAACTAAACACCTTGTCAAATGTACTAGAGTCTAACTGTGGGAGTTACTAATAACCGACAAAAAACCACATGAGCTAAATGTGGAGTCCGATGTATATGCCTCATCAAGAGGATCCAATATGCCTTGTCAGGGGTATAAAGGCATGACTGGTGGGATCACTAAATATAATGCCCATTGAGGGGACTTATAAACCTACAAGGGCACGTAGTTCTGGGACCATATGGGTATGCTGAACCCTAGTCCAACTCAGTGTAAAGTCTACTCCCAACTGAATATGTGTAAAATACATTATGACTGAAATACTGAAGTGCTGAATAGCTCAAAATGTTGACATGTAAAATTTGAGAATGTAACCATTATGTACTAATAATGTGACATTCAAAAACTGGAGCATGTATATATGTTTTAACTGACCTAGCATGTGTAATTCATGAACTAAGAGAATTTACACAACTAGGGTTCTGTATTTCATGCAAAGAACTAAGCAACTAATCCACGAAAATATGATAATCTGATTAGGAATATTCTAACAGCTAAATTACAATAATTCTCTAATGTTATAGAAACCCTAGGTGTAAATAATATAGATGGAATCAAGAATCTGACTAAATTCTTGGGACATAGTGGAAGAAAGGAATCCATTAGTGAAATCCCGCATATCTGGTGATGAAATTCACGGAGAAATCTTTCAATTTCGGGGTTGGAACTGAAGAAAACATGTTGCATTCTTGGAAGGGTTTGGTCGATTCTTTCTCCTCTTTTGCTCAAAGTTTTGATCAATTTTTTTTGGAGAATAATCGATTAGGGAAGGATCTGATTAAGTTACTAGGCTTAAACTGACCAAACCTACGTAGTTTATGTGTTAAACGATGTAGTTTAGGTGTCCAACGCATAGGGGAAAAGACTAAAATGACACTACTTAAAATCTAACAGGCCCTTCCGTGGAGCCACTGACGGACCGTCGTTGGGACCACGGCCCATCAAGTGGGTCGTGGTTTTGTCCATGGTCCACTGCACTGGTTCTGGGAGGCCTCTCTACGGTCCACTTCATGGACCGTGTGGAGGACCACGGACTGTGAAGGTCACCGTGGTTCTTTACTTGGGGCTAGGATCTACTGGTCCTAGATGACAAACCCCTCCACGACCCGTCATTGGGACCACGGCCCATGGTGGCCTCCGTGATCCCACCCCCTTAGCCCTGATGACACTGCCTAGCTTGCACGGACAGGTCGACGGATCGTGGTTCCTTTCATGGTCTATGAACCCTGTCGTGGTTCACCTTATTCTCTGTTGTTCTGGTCTGATAAGTTCTGAGGTGTTACACATACCAAGAGAAATAAAAAGACACTTGTGGGAGGAAACTCACCTTACTAATAGTCATTTGTGTTTTTTTTGTAAGTTTTATTTACTAAGCAAAGTAGGAAGTACACATAGAAATATGCAAGTATCAAAAAAGAATCATTGCACAAGATTAAAAAAATCTCTAAATAAACTTTTAATGAAGAGTACATTGTTCTTCACTAAAAACTAAAGATAAAAAACCTAAACCCTAGAGAATACTATTAATAATTTCATAAAATTAAAAATTAAAAAAAACAGTCGCTCCTCTGAAGTTTGTCCGACATTTCATCTGAAGGCCCATCATAGGTGTGATGTTCCATTTGCATTGTCTATAATCGTGAGTGAGTATCTTGGTATGACTGCCCTTAACGATGGTCTACCTAGCGGCCCATCGCATACGTGATTATTCATCGGTTGGAGTGTCAGAACCTACCTTTTAGCAGTGCCCCTATTAACCTCTAACGATGGACATGACCTCCCGTCGAACCTGTGACAATTCGTCTAGGCTTCTGTCATGGGTTTACTTTTGCATATTTTTAGCTTTATTTTTCTTCCTTTCTCTTTTTTGAGACTTCCCATCTATCATAGTAGAAAATTCATTAAATTAAACTATCATTTTTTAAGAATTTGTATTTATTCATAGTTAAGAGCACCAAATATGTCGTCTAAGACCAAGACATCATGATGTTATTATAAGTCAGCATGTGACTTACATTATAGATGTATATGATGATATTCTAATCTAAGTGGACTTTATGATCCCTCATGAATATTAGTTCAGACAAAGAAGCACTTAATTTTTTTAAAAAAAAATTGGTTGGTTAAATTTGTTTCTTCTACTAGTTTTTAATGCATCCTTTCAAAGAGTTTTTGGGAGAATGAAGTTTATTTAAAATGACATGTGAAACTTTTGAGCCGTTTCATGGTGTCTCATGTAGAAAAAGATGCATCTATTAATATAATAAATTATGATATTGTGATAATATAGTTAGTAAAATTGACTTTTACAATTTTACATGTTTTACATAATTATATCAAACATTTTTCTTTATTTTCTTATAGTTAATGAAGTGAAATATGTGAATGTCTTGAGTAGATTAGTATCATCTAAAACATGGAGGAAATAAGATGGCAATGCAGTCATATAGAACTAAACATAAACAAATCAGAAACATAATTAAAAAAAAGAAAATAACTTCCATGATTAGTTCAAAATCAAATATTAAATAATTCAGAGTATTCTTATAAAACTTAAAAAAATGATGTAAGAACATTAAAATTACATATATCTCAAACTCTTGGATGCATACAGAGAAATATTATAGACACTATTAACCGTGAAATTAATAGTATAACAAAATAGAAATAAAATTCTTCGATCATAAAATTAATACTCTTTAAGTATCTAAAGAAGTTAAATGAAGACAATAAATAAAAGTAAATTAACCTTGTTACCATGATTTGAAAAGAATTAGATCCAAGACCTTTATTATTATATAAAAATCACGACTTAGAGAAAAATAGAACAAGAGAAAAATAAACAAGTAATGAACAAAGTCAACTTTCGATGTAAAAATTGATAAAAATTACCTTATTTTAATATTAAAATAAACTAAAATTTACTTAATCGAAAACAATTTATTTCTTATCAATAGCTTATCATAAATAGGGATTTGAGTCGAAAAGAAACCAAAAAAAAAGAGAAAAATAATCAAAAGATAATAAATGGGGCAGAGAAAGCGGTTAGAGAAAATCATGAAAATTGAGCATAAAGGCAAACTTATCTTTTAACTTGTGGATTCATACATTATATTACTTATTTATTTTTTTAAAATGACGATGTTTGATCCATACAGTTTTTAGCATTGTGATTCACGATATTTGGTATGAATTTACAAATCTTTTTAAAAAAGAAAAAATTATAATTCCACAATCTAATAGACAAAATTTGTTAATTATTTAAATAAGAACAAAACTGCTCACTTTTGTCAAATAATAAAAATATTTAAGGAACCAGTTTGAACCCACCAAGATTAAAGTCTTTTGTAGATAAACTTTAAAGTATATTTCTCGATACGTTATACTTATTCTAAAAATTAAAAGGAGGATGAATGTTTTTTGTATTCAATCAGTGAAAATCTGAATTGATTATTTAAATATATTTTAATGATTGACTTGTATTTTGTTTTCTTTTGTGTGTAGTATCAATAATTCGAGGTAGATTAAAAATATCCATTTAATGAGTTTACACTTTATTTAATTAGCATTGAATGCTTTGTAGATTGAAAAATTATGAATACAGAAAAAATAGCTTTTGAAATTTCTCAAAATTTGACTAACATCAATTCTTAGAATTAAAAAATATAGGGTTAGGATAAATTTGCAACGAAATAATTTGATCAATCTCTTCCAATGATTCTTTTCATTTGTAATCATCTACTACAATTTGCTATTTTTAAAAAATAATTTCTTTGACTTTATATATTCATATTTCTATAAACATAATCATTAGAAAATCTATAATTTATTTCATTTAACATCACAACTAGAATTTCCAAAGAGAAAGATACAATTTTCTTAATAATACCCAATATTTGTCCCTTCATATTAAAGAAAAAGCATGTAATATGCAATCTCATAAAAAAAAATCATGACCAACACTAATTTCTTATAGCTCCTGTCTTACTTCTTTCGGCAATAGGTAATCACTCATCATACTACCAATGAAAAGGCCACATAAAGTTAGTAATCAATTAACTTGAAATTTTTTATAAAAGAATATTTGCTTAAATGAAAATTTACCTCTTTCTGCAATCGGTCGCAATCATTACGAAACTCAATAAGAAGCTTCTTTTGTTCTTCTTCAGCAGTGACAAAGCAAGTTTTGTTTCTCTCTATTAGTTTACTTTGGAATTTATAATTGAAGACAAGTATATTTCTTTTGTTTTCAAGATTTTTGAATCCTTTCTGGATCCTCTCACTAAAAATTAAAAGCACCATAAATATATCGTGAAGCCTATAAAAAACAAACAAAACATAAAAAAAAATATAAAGAACATCAAATAGAAACTCACTTGATTATCTTCTGTTCTGAAGAATCCATTGGTAAAGTAAATTTCGACTAGGTTAATAATAAAGAAGATTGATTTATTTAGTGTGGTATATAATTTGTTCTCAGTAGAGGAAAACCCCTCTTTAAATAGAGGTCTTCATTGTATTCTTACCAAATATAATATTTGAAGTTCAAATTGTAATGAAAATTTAATTATTTTTGTGAGATCTGTGTAGGTAAAAAATGGTAATAAATTAATTTTGTTGCTCAATTTTATTATATTAATTGGATTTGAATATATCCTAAATAATAGGTAATAAACCAGTTTAATGAATAATTATAAACTTAAAATTTAAAAGTTATTTTTCTAAATAAGGTTAATCATGTAGATTTTTTTTTGTCAACAAGCAAAGTTTTTATTCAACCAAAAATATTTATTGTCAAATCTACTACCCTTAATTGGATTCAGCTCTACCTCTCATCTATCTTTATCTATACATTTGGGTATCACCAGTTTCATTTTAGTCAACTATGCCTAACAAAAAACATTATTATAAAGGATAGGAAATTTACTTCTTCGGTGAAAACTCCAATTTCTATGTATTTGACATTCTAAATATATATATATCATATCATGATCCAAAATCAATGGCCATGATAGCACCTACTAAAATTCACTAGTGGAACATCTGCCCCTTGCTAAGGAAGTGTGAATCCACTAGCTAAGAAACGTAAGACATTCCTATGGGGCATGTTATTTGGAACTAGAGGTTTCTACTAGAGAATATCCTATTTATGCCTCCACCTCAAAATTCTATCGGTGCTAAGTTAAATCCAATGAAATAGATAAATTCAATTTTCACAACTTAACATTAGAAAAGACAATAATCATAATTGCAATCCAAATCAAAAAGTGTATAAGAGTAGCTTATTTCAAATAGTGATTGCATACTAATTTACAACACCAATTCAAATCATAATTTACCTACGGCTTAAGTTAGTCCACATCCTAATTTATAAGTGGAGCTTAATGGTTGTATGAATGCAACAGTTAATAGCATCTTGTACTTCAAATATATAGAGGACATTTTGTTTTTATAAAAATCATGGATAAGATTTAAATATATTTTTTCACCACAATATCATGAAATTCATGACACCATCATATTAGATACATTCTGGAAGGCACTTGATCTAGTGAACCAAACTTTCAAAAAACTGTAGCAGCTGAAGATTACATGTATAAGAAGAAAGTTACAAAGGTAATAAATGATGTAACCAAACATGGACATGAGTGGAACACCAAGTACAAAGAGGTAATGTTAGAAACATTAGATAATAGGATTAGACTGCAAATATGCTATTATTGTGGGGATCCTTTGATCATTAAACTGCCTGACTATGCCAGCTTTCATTGTGTGGTCATGTTAAATCAAACACTACACAGGAGGTAACCCGTGATTGTAATATATTAAAAAAATATTTAAAAAAAGTCATTCAAGACAAAAAAAAAAAAAGACATTTATGGGAGGAAACACACCTCACTAAAAGTTATTTGTGTTTTTTTGTAAGTTTTGTATACTAAGCAGAGTAGGAAGTACACATAAAAATATGCAAGTATCGAAAAAGAATCATTACACAAGATTAAAAAAATCTCTGAATAAACTTTCAATAAAAAGTACATTGTTCTTCACTAAAAACTAAAGATAAAAAACCTAAACCCTAAAAAATACTAGTAATAGTTTCATGAAATTTGAAATTTTAAAAAAAAAGTTTGTCCTCCGAAGTTTATCTGACGTTTCATCTGATGGCCCATCATAAATGTGATGGTCCATTTGCATTTTTCGTAATCGTGAGTGAGTAGCTTGCTATGACTGCCCTTAACGATGGTCTGCCTAGCGGTCCCTTTGCATATGTGATTATTCATCGGGTGGACTGTCAGAATCTACCTTTTAGGGGTTCCCTTATTAACCTCTAACGATTGACATGACGGCCCGTCGAACCTGTGACAATTCATCTAGGCTTCCGTCATGGGTTTACTTTTGCTTATTTTTAGCTTCATTTTTCTTCCTTTCCCTATTTTGAGAATTCTCATCTATCATACTAGAAAAATCATTAAATGAAACTATCGTTTTTTAAGAATGTGTATCTGTTCATAGTTAAGAGCAAAAAATATGTCGTCTAAGGTTAGAACATCAGGATGTTATTGTAAGTCAGCATGTGACTTACATTATAGATGTATGTGATGATTTTATAATCTAAATGGACTTTATGATCCCTCATGAAAATTAGTTCAGACAAAGAAGCACTTAATTTTTTTAAAAATATTTTGGTTGGTTAAATTTGTTTCTTTTACAAGTTTTTAATGCTTCATTTCAAAGAGCTTTTGGGAGAATGAAGTTTATTTAAAATGGCATGTGAAATCGGATGAATGATGAACTTTTGAGCCATTTTTGGTGTCTCATGTAGAAAAAGATGCATGTATTAATATAATAAACTATGATATTGTAAAAATAGTTTAAAAGATGAAACCTTATCAATTATGGTTTTGATAGTATAGTTAGTAAAATTGACTTTTACAATTTTACATGTTTTACATAATTATCTTAAACATTTTTTTATATTTTCTTATAATTAATGAAGTGAAATATGTTGAATGTCTTAAGTCGATTATTAGCATCTAAAATATGGAGAAAATAAGATGGCAATGAAGTAACATAGAACTAAAAATAAACAAATCTGATACATAATTATAAAAAGCAAATAGCTTCCATGATTAGTTCAAAATCAAATCTTAAATAATTTACAGTTTTCTTATAAAATCTAAAAAATGTTGTAAGAACATGAAAATTACATATATCTTAAACTCTTGAATTCATACAGAGAAATATTATAGACACTATTAACTGAGAACTTAATAGTATCGAAAAATAGAAATAAAAATTTTCGGTCATCAAACTAATACTCTTTAAGTATGTTAAATGAAGATAATAAATAACAGTAAATTAACCATATTACCATGGCTTGACAAGAATTAGATCCAAGACTTATTTATTATATAAAAATCATGATTTAGAGAAAAATAAACAAGTAATGATGTAATGACCCAGGAGGTCATTTTTGGAAATTCTGAACTATTCGTTTAACGTGAGTTAGTTAATTGATGAATAATTGTAGATAAATGACTTAATCGATAGTTAATGAGCCAAAGTGATAATTTATTTAAGGCCCTATACCATTTAACCTATATTTAATAAAATAAGTGAGTAAAATATATCACTTTTAGTACATAATTAATTCAGAAAGAAATAAAAAGAAAAAGAAGAAAAGGGCGAAGGGTTTTGGCATCACGGCTTACGAACCGCTTCAGGTAAATTTCAACAAGCTTTCAATTTCTGCCTGCATTAATTGCTCTGCTAGGCTTTCTGCTACACACATATGTGTATATATATAAAAATATTATATATGTAATTGGATATATGTATAATGATAAGTAATGATTGCCAATTTGGGTTCTTAAAAGTTAAATAACAAATCACGTGATTGGTTGTAAATTGGGATAATTTTGGAATCAGTTTGTTAGTGGGTAATCAGTGAATAATTGTGACTAGTTGGGTGATTTGATTATAGATAACTTGATGTGTACTCCCTCCGTCCACAATTGTTTGTCAGGGTAAGGTCATGCACACCCCTCAAGGAAAATTTAATAGAAGGTGTAATTTGACTAATATAACCGTACTATACCAAGAATACCAAAAGTCTACATAACTTTTCAATTGAACTACTATCATTAAGGGTAGAATTGGAAAATTGAACTACACTATCATTAAGGGTAGAATTGGAAAAAGGTGATTAATTGTTTCTTGATTGTTTAAATTTACAATTAATCTTGGACATCTATTTTTAGTAGACCTGCAAATAATTGTGGACGGAGGGAGTATTGTTGAACATTGAAAAAGAGAAAAGACAAAATATTTGTCATAAATGGAAGGATAAAGTGAATGGAAATTGATAGTTGTTCAACGTGGGTTCTCGGAAAAATTGTGTGACTAACTTCAATGAAATTTTATAGGTAATGATTGCTACACTATGTGTGGTTAGCAATTAGGAATTATAATTGGAGATACAGTGAGGACGTATGTATTCTTAGGTTCGGAGGTGGTGTTCTTTCCGTGGATGATTGATAATTTGATTTAATTTCTTATTATTATTTTATTATGAGTTAAGTTTTGGCATATTGAGATATGTAATTAAATATTAGATCTATCGTACATATAAATACCATTCGAATTATGATATTGGAAAAGAATTAGAATTTAACCCTAAGTTTGAAACTTAGGAACTTGATTATAGATTTGGGTGATCTTTTGGGTCTAGGCTAAACCTATAGTAATATGAGTGTTGTTAGTTTCGAAATCTTATTGTGAATATGTACTTGAATAGATTGCATTGATTTGGAAGCTCAACGAAAAGGGAAGGCTCAAGTCCCGGAGTGATTGTTCGGTTATTTGAGGCAAGTGGATTTCTAAACCCTTGTTAAGTGTATGGAATTCATGTATTTCCTTGTAATATGTGTTTGGGAGTAATGAGAATTGGTGATGGGTTGACTTGTCCATGTTGAATAATTCTAATGATGGAAAAAAGGTAATAAAAAAAGCAACTTACAAAAATGACTATATTTATAGTGTTAATGAATTTCAATAGCTATAAATGTGTTATTTACTAAAAATGACTACACTTTATGTCAACTTCTAGCTGCATGTTTGCATTAATTTTTTATTATTATTATTATTTATAGAGTGATCTTTCAATGCACTAAATAAGGTATGCTATGTTACCATAATTGCCAACCTTTTATTATGTTCCTAAATCACTCAAATTTCCATTATTAAATTACCAAATAATACTTACATATTGTATGCATATCCCGAGTCATTCACATAATACAATAAGTTGTATTTATATTCCTAAATACAATATATTCACTAAATACTTCTAAAGGTATTCATTAAAATTTTGAATATAAAAGAGTATTCATATATTTTTCTCGCTGTATTTTTGCATATGTTTTTTATTTTTTTATTTATACACTAATACAGTTGTAATTACAATAACTAAATAAGGAAAATGTATTACTTGTACAATTAGCATATAAATACTTTGAATTCAAATTGGTGTTTCTATTTATAAAACTTAAAGTATTAATATATCAAGGATACAAGTATTTATAAAAAACTTAATGTATTAATACATCAAACAAGGTAAAGTAGTACAATTTTTGCATATGAATACAACAATTTGAAAAATCGATACACTATTGTTAAACCAAAAATAAATACACCAATATATTATACATATGAATACACTGTTCTTAAATAAGAAAATGGAAAAATAATAGAATGTGTAGGTATCAAAGTGTGTAAGTATTATGCTGTATAAAAATTTGAAAAAGCCAACAAAACGTCAATCTCTTTTTGGTCAAGTTTTTCCTATAATACTTGAGGCTTGGTGTTAACTTAGGTATTTATTTATAAAAATATAATATTGATGTATCCAACTATACTTGTATTGCCTAATCAAATTGGATAGATTACTTACGTATCCAGATATACTTGTATTCACAAATCGCCATTTCAACTTGTGTTAATACAACAATACAATTATCTATGTATATAAGTATTATACTCTATAGAAATTTGACAAACAACAAAATTCTCTCTCTACACTCTCTGCTAACAACGATCTAACGACTCCACTGAACTGCGGGTATCCCCCACGTTCCATCTCATAGACCACCGGGGGATCTCTCATCGGTGCGCCGGGAAAAGAAAATGGCTCCATCATTAGAGGTGACACTCTTCGCAAGGAGATATACAATTTCGCCATGGAAAGAAAAGTATAAATCAATATAATTTTTAGGAAAAAGCAATTTCAATCAAAACCCTATAAAAATATATGAAAATAGATGTATATAAATAAATATTGCATGAAAACGAGGAAAAAAATCAGTTAGAAAATACCTAATGAATTCAAATCACAAAAATCGCTCCTAGAATCATACAAAAACATCTTGAATTGGAAGGAATTTAGGGGGGGGGGGGGAATACAAAAAATTTGTGATATAGGGATATTGATGAAAGAGAAGGTATTGATGAGGACATAATTAATTATGAGTGTAATAATAACTTTCCTATTTAATTTTTATTTATGTTAAATATATAAAAAAAACTAATTATTGGTATATAATTAACTTTGCTATTTATTGTATAGTTATATCCATATAATATAAAAAATATAAACTATAGCTATTTATTTTAAATGTATATTGATGTTTGTCATATTCTGTAGTTTTTCCTAAAAAGGTAATGTGATTAATTGTTGTTGTGTGATGTTTGAGAATGATTTGAAAGGCTTATTGTTTAATTGTTGATGTTGTATCATGGTTGTATTATTGTGAATTGTGCATTGATATTAAAATGGTCATCTCCTCATTATTTGTGTGAACATATCATTTGCATTGGTTCTGAGACATGGTTGTGATAAGTGTTATGTGATAAGAGGATGTACCATTTCGAGGGACGTATCGCGCGCCGCGATGGATACTATATTTTGAGGGAAGTATCGCGCGCCGTGATGGATACTATATATTGAGGGTCGTATCGCACACTGCGGTGGATGCATGGACATATATGTCCCCCATGGGTCCCGGACTGAGAGACAGCGGGTGTGTATCCTTAGGTCAGACATGCATCACTATACTTGACATTTCATTTCATTGCATTGCACATTTTTATCATTGATGAACTTGATCTTTTGTGTTGCTGATCTTGTGAGTGCCTTTCTGTGAAATTTGTGATCGATGAATATTGATTTGTTACTGAGAATATGTAATTTGTTAGAGTGTTGTTGTTGAGTTGTGTGCTTTGTAAACTGTGAATTGTTAGGTTGGGCTGGTTTTATGCAGGTTGTAGTTGTGGAGGTTCGGATAGGGATTAAGGAGTACTCGTATTCTGTTCCCTTATCTTGTGTTTAGAGGTTTGCTTGTTGAGTACTGTGTAGTTTAGTACTCACCCCTTGCTTCTACAAATTTTTTTGTAGGTTAAGAGCCCGGATCTTTGTGATACCTTTTATTCTCTTCGTTTCCGAGGCTTTCTGTGGAGATTTGTGAGATAGTTGTTTGTCATCTCAGCAGACCTTCTTACTCCTGTTTATGATTTTTTTTTACATGAAAGACAACGTCATTTGAGACTTGCGTATTTTATTTTAATTCTAGTATTTATATTAGATCTTTGTGCATGTGAAAACCAAGTTTTGGGGGATTGAATTAAGTTGACTTGTTATTCGTATTAGTAATTGTTATTGGACTTCTATTTTATTTCCGCACTTTATCAAAACGATTGGGTTTTAGGTTGACTTGTCTTGGCGGGATAAGACGAAAAAAGTAGAAACGATATGACTTATGATACCGAATCCAGGCAGAATGGGAATATAAGAGAGGTTTTTACTGCTTTCTCTTCTCTCCAGCACTCTCGGACTCCCTTTGACTTGCTAGGAAACTGAGATCACACTCTTAATCTGTGTGCATAAAGGCTTCACAAATGTGGTGATTGAGACTGATTCACAATAAGACATCCATTCCCCTTTCAAATGAAAAGAGAACTAGTTTTGGACTATCGAGAAACCCCTCTCTGTCCGCATCCCTGGAACTTGCTTTGCTTTTATTTTTAAGTCGTGACAAATGAACAAAGTCAATTTTCGATGCAAAAATCTATAAAATTACCTTATTTTAATATTAAAATAAACTAAAATTTAAGTAATCGAAAATAATTTATTTCTTATCAATAGCTTATCATTAATAGGGGTTTGAGTTGAAAAGAAACTCAAAAAAATAATAATCAAAAGATAATAAATGGGTCGGAGAAAGCGGTTAGAGAAAATCATCAAAATTGAGCATAAAGGCAAACTTTTCTTTTAACTTTTGGGTTCATACATTATATTATTTATTTTAAAAAAATAAAGACGATGTTTGATCCATATAGTTTTTAGCATTGTGATTCACGATATTTTGTATGAATTTTCTAGTCTTTTAAAAAGGAATAAATTACAGTTCCACAATCTAATAGATAAAATTTGTTAATTATTTAAATAAGAACAAAACTGATCGCTTTGGTCAAATCATAAAATATTTAAGGGATCATTTTGAACCCACCAAGATTAAAGTCCTTTGTAGATAAACTTTAAAGTGTATTTCTCGATACGTTAAAATTATTCTAAAAATTAAAAAGATGATGAATGTTATTTGTATTCAATCAGTGAAAACGCTGAATTACTTAATTAAATATATTTTATTGATTGGCTTGTATTTTGTTTTCTTTTGTGTGTAGTATCAATAATTCGAGGTAGATTAAAAGTATCCATTTAATGAGTTTACACTTTAAGTAATTAGCACTGAACGCTTAGTAGATTGAAAATTTTGAATACAAAAATAAGAGCTTTTGAAATTTATCAAAATTTCACCTGACATTAATTCTTAGAATTAAAAAACATATGGTTAGGATAAATTTGCTATGAAATAATTTGATCAATCTCTCCCAATGATTCTTTTCATTTGTAATCATCTACTACTATTTGCAATTTTTTAAAAATAATTTATTTGACTATATATAGTCAAACACATTATATCAAATTTTTTTATTTTCTTATAATTAATGAAGTGAAATATGTGAATTTCTTGAGTCGATTAGTATCATCTAAAATATGGAGAAAATAAGATGGCAATGCAGTCATATAGAACTAAACATAAACAAATCAGAAACATAATTAAAAAAAGTAAATAACTTGCATGATTAGTTCAAAATCAAATCTTAAATAATTTAGAGTATTCTTATAAAACTTAAAAAATGATGTAAGAACATTAAAATTACATATATCTCAAACTCTTGGCTGCATACAGAGAAATATTATAGACACTATTAACCGAGAAATTAATAGTATAACAAAATAGAAATAAAATTCTTCGATCATAAAACTAATACTCTTTAAGTATCTAAAGAAGTTATATGAAGACAATACATAACAATAAATTAACCCGGTTACCATGGCTTGAAAAGAATTAGATCCAAGACTTTTATTATTATATAAAAATCATGACTTAAAGAAAAATAGAACAAGAGAAAAATAAACAAGTAATGAACAAAGTCAATTTTTGATGCAAAAATCAATAAAAAATACCTTATTTTAATATTAGAATAAACTAAAATCTACGTAATCGAAAACAATTTTTTTCTAACCAATAGCTTATCATTAATAGGGGTTTGAGTCGAAAAGAAACCAAAAAGTAAATCAAAAGATAATAAATGGGGCGGACAAAGCGGTTAGAGAAAATCATGAAAATTGAGCACAAATGCAAACTTATCTTTTAACTTGTGGATTCATACATTATACTACTTATTTTTTTTAAAATGATGATGTTTGATCCATACAGTTTTTAGTATTGTGATTCATGAAATTTAGTATGAATTTTCAAATCTTTTCAAAAAAAATAAAATTACAGTTCCATAATCTAATAGACAAAATTTGCTAATTATTTAAATAAGAACAAAACTGCTCGCTTTGGTCAAATAATAAAATATTTAAGGGACCAGTTTGAACCCACCAATATTTTAGTCTTTTGTAGATAAACTTTAAAGTATATTTCATCTAAAAATTAAAAGGAGAATGAGTGTTTTTTGTATTCAATCAGTGAAAACCTGAATTGATTATTTAAATATATTTTAATGATTGACTTGTATTTTGTTTCCTTTTGTGTGTAGTATCAATAATTCGAGGTAGATTAAAAATATCTATTTAATGAGTTTACACTTTATGTAATTAGCATTGAATGCTTTGTAAATTGAAAAATTATGAATACAGAAAAAATAGCTTTTGAAATTTATCAAAATTTCACCTAACAATAACATCAATTCTTAGAATTAAAAAAACATAAGGTTGTGATAAATTTGCAATTAAATAATTTGATCAATCTCTTCAAATGATTCTTTTCATTTGTAATCATCTACTACTATTTGCTATTTTTTAAAAGTAATTTCTTTGACTTTATATATTCATATTTCTATAAACATAATTATTAGAAAATCTATAATTTATTTCATTTAACATCACAACTAGAATTTCCAAAGAGAAAGACACAATTTTCTTAATAATAACCCAATATTTGTCCCTTCATATTAAAGAAATAAGCATGTAATATGCAATCTCATAAAAAATTTCCATGACCAACACTAATTTATTGCAGCTCCTGTCTTCAATCTTTTGGCAATAGGTAACCACTCATTATACTGCCAATGAAAAGGTCACAATTAGTAATCAATTAATTTGAAATTTTTTATAAAGGAATGTTTGCGGAAATGAAAATTTACCTCCACCTGCAATCGGTCTGTCACAACCCAGACTGTCGTGATTGACACCCACACTAGCCCTCCGGTGGGAGAACCACTACTACAACTCAATCCAAGCAACTAAACCAAAAACTAAAGCATTTAAGTTACATAAGCAAGTTAAATAGCTAAAGACTGAAGTTCCCATAAACTTTCAAAAGATCTAACAACTAACAATTGCGGAAATAACACCTAGAACCTGAAAGTCAATGTACCAAAACATCTAACAAGATCCATAAGTCTAAACAAGAAGGGTCCCAACCCCAAACTAATGAACTATAACTAACTAGAAAAGTCTTAGTCCGAAATGTGGACATAGACGAAAAGAGAACTCATGGAAGCCCGGAAGAATTGGCTCACCCTTGAATTCGAACGAGATCACTGATCATCTAGACGAGGTCTGTCAATAGCCGCCTAAAGAAGCCTTGTACTCAACAAAAATAAGAGCAAGTGCAGTATCAGTACACAACCACAGTGTACTGGCAGAATCACGCGGCTATCTCACTAAGTCTAACATAAGCAAATCAAACAATAATATAATCACATGCATATATCGAACATATACGATATTATCAACATTATGAACAACGAACAACTTCACATTTCTCAAGATACACAATTATGACAAGTCATTGGTCCTCTCATGTAACACAAACCCAAACAGTTAGCATACCGAAACGTGGTACCCAATCCAATAGTTTTATCGAAACGTGGCAACTGATCCCATATTTATGCCGGAACGTGGTAACCGATCCATTCAACACACCACAATCACAAACACAAGTACATTCTCATAATCATACAATCGAATCATGATTTAATGGCATTCGACAATCATCTATCCTTATTTACAACAAGTGTGATAGATAATACAACATCCACATACATACATGTATCATAATGAATCAAGACAAACATAAATCACACAATCATAGAATTACAACCATCACCTACCTCAAAAAAAACTTGAAACCCTAAGAAACTTTATCCTTCCCTTTCCGGATTCGTTTCTCTTGTTCTTGGTCTACAAACAATCAATGTAATACGTGAATCAATAAACAATCACTAATTACCTAGATTACTAACAATTCTAACAACCCTAGATCGAACTCATGATCCCAATTATCCAATTTAGGGTGGTTTCCACCATAGGCTCTAGATCAAAACTCTCCCCCATCGATACTTACCCATTAGATTACGTTCTACGGATCGAAAAATGGATTCAGGGAGTTAAAATCTTACCTTTAGCCTCAAGAATGGGGAAAAATGGTCAAGAAGTCGTATGGGGTCGTTCCTTAGCTCTCAAACTAAAAAAGTGCAGAATAAAATGTTTTTGGGATTTATTTACGACTTTAAGTCACGTTTGGCCAGCCACAGCAGTCCTCACCCCGCTACAGCGTCCCCACCAGAGCGACCAAAACCACTGGCAAAGCGGCTTGCATGAAACAGTGAGCTAATTAAAGAATTCCAAAACCCCCATTTCACAACACACCTTTAACCAATGACGCTCAGAAAATACCGTTTACGCTAAGATCGATTTCGGGAGTTCTACTCACCCGAATTCAATTATGTAAAGTCGTACGGATTCCTTAACGCGTTAGATATCTACTAATGTAATCAAAATCATATTGAAATCACCCAATTTCTACCAGATTTCCCTAGACCTCACTGACTCCAATTTCGTCCAAATCTGAACTTGGTTGGAAAATCCAAAGTTACTACAAAAAAGTTTTCCTACCCAAATTTTTTTCCCGTTGGCTTTTCTATAACGACGGAACCCGGTCGTTACAATAGATACCAATTTACCCATCATTCATCCCCAAGTGACAAACATAGGAAAAATAGGCTAAGGAAAGAATGAAGTAGTACCTAATTCGACGAACAATTAGGGATAGTTGTCTCACATGTCCCTCTCGGTTTCCCAAGTAGCTTCCTCAACTGGTCGATACTTCCATTAAACCTTCACGGACTTGATCTCCTCGGTCCTTAAATTTCGCACATCACGATCAAGAATTGCAATCGATCCTTCTTCATATTGGAGGTCTTTGTCTAACACAATTGAGTCCCACTTAATGATGTAATCACCGTCACCATGGTATCTCTTCAACATGGACACATAAAATATCGGATGAACTCCCGATAGGTTAGGAGGTAGATCCAACCTATACGCTACCGGTCCTACACATTCAAGAACTTCAAAAGGACCAATGTATCGCGGACTTAGTTTGCCTTTCTTGCCAAATCTCATCACCCCTTTTATGGGTGATACCTTAAGAAGAACATTCTCACCGGTTTGAAATGCCATGTCCCTTACCTTATGATTTGCATACTTCTTCTGTCTACTTTAGGCGGAAAGAAGCTTAGCTTGAATACTCCTCACCTTATCTTAAGCATCCTTCACTAAATCGACCCCCAATGGTTTCACATCTCCAGCCTCAAACCATTCTATGGGTGATCTACATTCACTCCCATAGAGTGCCTCAAATGGTGCCACATCAATGCTAGAGTGATAAATATTATTATAGGAGAACTCACACAACGGTATGAATTTAACCCAATGCCCTCCAAAATCAATCACACATGCTCTCAACATGTCTTCTAACACTTGAATAGTCCTCTCTGACTGCCCGTCTATCTGTGGATGGAAGGATGTACTAAAAGTGAGTTGTGTGCCCAATTCATCATGCAATTTCCTTCAAAACTTGGATGTGAATTGGGTACCACGGTCTGAGATGATAGAAAGGGGCACCCCATGCAACCTCACTATCTCTTTCACATAAACTTTAGCCAATTGTTCCGCATTATAATGTACTCTTATCAAAATAAAATGGGCTGACTTAGTCAATCTATCAACCACTACCCAAATAGAATCAAACTTCCCCAAAGTCTTGGGAAGACCAACCACAAAATCCATGGCTATTATGCCTTTAAACTGAGCACACCTTTCACATCAAAAGTGGTCTCTTGTGCCTTACCGACCGCAGTCTTTTTCTTAAGCTCATTCAAATTTTCATCTCCAAATTGTTTGGCCTTGATCTTCTCAATAAACGTGGCCCTCACTTCAATACTAGCTAACACCTTACCTCTTTCTGAGTTGCCCAACTGCATGAACTTAGACTCAAAGGTCTGAATTTGCTTAGCCAAAGGTCGCTTGGTTACACTAAAGCAAGCTAGACTACCCATACTCACCGCTTTTGGACTCAAAGTGTCTGCCACGACATTAGCCTTACCCGAATGGTATTGAATGGTCACATCATAATCCTTGAGTAACTCCATCCACCTTCGATGTCTCAAATTTAGATCCTTTTGAGTGAACACGTGATGCAAACTACGATGATCAGTAAACACCTCACATTTAACACCATAGAGGTAATGCCGCCAGATCTTAAGAGCAAACACTACCGCTGCCAACTCCAAATCATGTGTTGGATATTTCCTCTCAGGCACTTTCAATTGACGTGATGCATAAGCTATACCATTCTTATCCTGCATCAACACAACACCCAAACCAGAGTGTGAAGCATCACAATAAACAATAAAATCCTTACCTTCCACCGGTAATGCTAGAATAGGTGTGGTGGTCAAAAGAGTTTTGAGCTTTTGAAAGCTATCCTCACATTTTTTAGTACATTCAAATGGTATCTCCTTTCGGTCAAATTTGTCAAGTGAGTGGCAATAGAAACAAGGTTCTTCACAAATCGATGACAGTAGCTAGCGAGCCTCACAAAACACCTAACTTCTGTCAGAGAGCTAGGCCGAATCCAATTTTTAACCGCCTCAATCTTTTGAGGATCTACCATTACCCCTTCTTTTAAAACTACATGCCCCAAAAATGCAACCGAAGTCAACCAAAATTCACACTTAAAAAATTTAGCATACAACCTTTGTTTCCCAAGAACACCCAGAACAATACGAAGAGGGTCGGCATGCTCTTCCTCACTTTTCGAATAGACCAAAATGTCATCAATAAAGACTATAACCTACAAACAAGAAATGGTTTGAACACCCCATTCATCAAACTCATGAAAGTTGCAGGCGCATTAGTCAATCCAAAAGACATAAATAGGAACTCAGAGTGCCCATAGCGAGTCCTAAACGTCGTCTTGGGCACATCCTCAGGCCTAATTTTTAATTGATGGTAACCAGACCTTTGATCAATTTTAGAGAAAACTGATGCACCTTGCAATTGGTCAAAAAGATCATATATTCGAGGCAAAGGATACTTGTTTCGAATAGTGACCCTATTCAATTGCGGGTAATCTATACACATTCTCATACTACCATCATTTTTCTTAACAAACAAAACTTGGGCACCTCACGGGGAAGCACTAGGACGAATAAATCACTTATAAAAAAACTCTTGGATTTGTGCCTTAAGCTCTCTTAATTCTGCCGGAGTCATGCGATATGGAGGAATAGAAATGGGGCGTGTACCAGGTTCCAAATCAATACAAAAATCTATATATCTATTTAGAGGCATACTAGGCAAATCAGTAGGAAACACTTCCCTAAATTCTGACACCACAGAAATAGACTCAATAGATGGAGACTCAACCTCAACATCTCGAATATAAGCCAAATAAGCTGAACATCCCTACTCTACCAGTTTCCTAGCCCAAATGGAGGAAATGATCTTAGCTTGCTTATGCTTGTACACCCCTTCCCACTCTAATTTTTCCCTTCCCAGAATTTCTAGAGTTACAAACTTAGTATTACAATTTAACACATCATAATAGGGGGGCTACCAAGTAATGCCTAAAATGATATCAAAGTGATCAGTCATATCTAAAATCACCAAATCAGGCCAAGTCTGGAAACCCATAAACAAAATAGGACAGACAAGAATAGTACAAGTGATCACCGAGTCAGACACCTCTGCCTCATTCTTTCCCGGGAAGGCGTAACACTGAGCCCTATCATCTTGACGAACCACTTCCCTGCCTGGTTGCACGTTACCTCTGCCTGCATTACCATTTCCTCTACCTACACGGCCTCTATTATTACCTCCTCGCCCACCTTGTGGATGCCCTGGACCATTATTACTATTTCCCGCGAGTACCGTTGCTCTAATCTGCTACTGCGTGGACTCAAACACACGTGGGTGGGGATAATCTCTACTCATGTGCCAAGGTTCTCCACAGTTGTAACAAGTACGATCAAAGATGGCTTGCTTCCCACTGAAGGCGCGACTCCCTGGCAATCCTGAATAAAATTATGAGGTGGAGTTCCCTAGTAATTACCTGTAGAGGCGGGCATGGCGGACTGAATTGGCTTGGCTGCAACTGTTGGCCTTTCAGACCCCCTGGCGTAAGAGCCTTGAAAGTTACCCGAGTTCTTGGCCCTTTTAGCCAATGCCTTGACCTGACCGTCTCGCCTCATCCCCTCCACTTTCTTAACAAAGTCAGTTACCTAATTAAGGCTCCTCCCTGCATAAGTCATATGAACAGACAATACTTGCAACTCAGAGTTTAGTCCCCTAATAAATAAACGGATCCTCTCCTCCTCAGTAGTCACCAATTGAGTAGCATATCTAGACAAAGCATGGAACTTGGCCTCATAAGCAGCCACAGTCATACCACCTTGCTCCAAAGCCATGAACTCATCCTTCTTGTGATCCCTCAAAGTCCAAGGCACATATTTCTCCAAAAATAGAGCATGCAATTAGGTCCAAGTAAGTGGAGGTAAAGTAGAAGATCTGCATTCTATATAAGCTCTCCACCACAGCTTATCTTCACCTTGAAGCTGAAAAATTACGAACTCAACCCCATGCTGATGGACAATTCCCAACTTATAAAGCCGCTCATAGTAGTCTAAGATAAACTCATAAGCATCCTCATTCTCAGAACCAAGAAACACAAGAGGCTTTAGCTTAAAAAACTTAGTCAATATTTCATGCTCATTAGCAGTCATAACCGAACCCAACAAAGGACAAAAGAAAGCATCATTACCTCCCGTTCCACCCGTCTTGGGCCAGGGTTAGCAATAGGTGGACTGACGGGAGCCTGAGCCGCTTGAATAGAGGGAAGCACTCCAGGACCAACCAATCCCTTCAAAAATGATATAATATGTTGAGCTAACACTAGGTCTAAGAGAGGAATACATGTAGCTTCATCCTGTAGCTCTTCCTCTTATCCCATATCCTGAACATTCTCAACATCAACATCATCTTCTATCTCTTCATAATGCGCAGAAGGGTTCTCATTCATAGGAGCATTCTCAACAGCAGGCGCTACTCTTCATCCCTAGCTTTTCCTCTACCCCTGCCTCGACCGTGACCTCTCGTTGCAGATTCCTCAACTGGAGCATTGACGGGAGCTACAGGCCTGACGCCGTTGAATCTTATATTAACCATCTGCGGACAGAAGAGTGAAGGGGGTTAGATACCAATTTGAATCGACAAATACCAATTGGAATCAAGTTATAGCACGAAAGGAGACAAGAGAAAAATAGAGAGATTTCCTAAAGTCCTATAGCCTCTCGAAGAAAAGTAAAGGCGTCCCCATACCGTTCCGTAAGACTCTACTAGACTCATTTTCGTACATCAAGATCAATGAACCTAGGCTCTAATACCAACTTTGTCACGACCCAGACCGTCGTGATTGACACCCACACTAACCCTCCGGTGGGAAAACCACTACTACAACCCAATCGAAGCAACTAAACAAAAAACTAAAGCATTTAAGTTATGGAAGCAAGTTAAATAGCTAAAGACTGAAGTTCCCATAAACTTCCAAAAGATCTAACAACTAACAATTGCGGAAATAACACCTAGAACCTGAAAGTCAATGTACCAAAACATCTAAAAAGATCCATAAGTCTAAACAAGAAGGGTTACAACCCCAAACTAATGAACTATAACTAACTAGAAAAGTCTAAGTCCGAAATGTGGACATAGACGAAAAGAGAACTCATGGAAGCCCGAAAGAATTGGCTCACCCTTGAATTCGAACGAGATCACTGATCTTCTAGATGAGGTCTGTCAATAGCCGCTTGAAGATGCCCTGTACTCAACAAAAATAACAGTAAGTACAGTATCATTACACAACCACAGTGTACTGGTAGGATCACGCGGCTATCCCACTAAGTGTAACATAAGCAAGTCAAACAACAATATAATCACATGCATATATAGAACATATACGATATTATCAACATTACGAACAATGAACAACTTCACATTTCTCAAGATGCACAATTATTATAAGTCATTGTTCCTCTCATGGAACCCAAACACAAACAGTTAGCATATCAGAACGTGGTACCCGATCCAATAGTTATACCGGAACGTGGAAACCGATCCCATATTTATACTGGAACGTGGCAACCAATCCCAATTAGGTATGACGGAATGTGGCAACCAATCCATTCAGCACACCACAATCATAACCACAAGTACATTCTCATAATAATACAATCGAGTCATGATTCAATGGCATTCAACAATCAAATATCCTCATTTATAATAAGTATGATCAATAATGCAACATCCACATACATACATGTATCATAATGAAGCAAGACAAACATACATTACACAATCATAGAATTACAACCATCACCTACCTCGAAACAAGCTTGAAACCCTAAGAAACTTGATCCTCCCTTTTTGGATTCGTTCCACTTGTTCTTGATCTACAAACAATCAATATAATACGGGAATCAATAAACAATCACCAATTACCCAGATTACTAACAATTCTAACAACCCTAGATCAAACTCATGATCCCAATTATACAATTTAGGGTTGTTTCCACCATAGATTCTAGATCAAAACCCTCCCCCATCGATATTTACCCATTAGAATACATTTTATGGATTAAAAAACGGATTCAGGAAGTTAAAATCTTACCTTTAGCCTCAAGAATAGTGAAAAATGGTCAAGAAGTCGTATGCGGTCGTTCCTTAGCTCTCAAAGTAGAAAAGTGTAGAATAAAACATTTTTGGGGTTTATTTACGACTTTAAGTCGCATCTAACCCGCCACAGCGGCCCTCACCCAGCTACATCAGCCCCGCTAGAGCGACCAAAACCACAGCCAAAGCGGCTTGCACGAAACAGTGAGCTAATTAAATAATTCTAAAACATCCATTTCACAACACACCTTTAACTAATGACGCTCAGAAAATATCGTTCACGCTATGATCGATTCCGAGAGTCCTACTCACTCGAATTCAATTCCGTAAATTCGTACGGATTCCTTAATGCATTAGCTATCTACTCATGTAATCAAAATCATATTTAAATCACCCAATTAATACTAGATTTCCCTAGACCTCACTGACTCTTATTTCTTCCAAATCTGGACTAGGTTGGGAAATCTAAAGTTACTACGAAAAAGTTTTCCGACCCAACATTTTCCCCCGTTGGCTCTTCTATAACGATGGAACCCGGTCGTTACACGGTCTCAATCATTACGGAACTCAATAAGAAGCTTATTTTGTTCTTCTTCAGCAGTGGCAGAGAAAGTTTTGTTTCTCTCTATCAGTTTTGTCACACCCCGAGCCTACACCCCGGGCGTGGATAGCACTCGAGAACCATTCATGGCCCCAACCGAACCCTTGTCCTGGCTTACTTACTCAGCGGAAGACTTAACTTAACAAGATAAACCCAAACAAAACTTAGAATGTTATAAAGAAAACATTCAACTAGCCTTTAAGGCAAACTCAAGTCTCAACATAAGATAATGAAAATGAAAAGACTAAAGAACTAACATGTGACTGTCTATGAAGCCTCTAAACAACTGAGATGGATGTCGGGACAAGACCCACGACATCCTAATGAACTAAAACTACTAAAAGCAATAAAAGGGGTCCTCCGAAAGCATGGAGGCTCATCAACAAACTCTGGAGCTTAACTAGAATCAACGATGCGCTGGATGCTGATCCTAGTTACCTATGTCTGCATCATAAGAAGATGCACACCAAATGGCATCAGTACATTGAAAGAATGTACGAGTATGAGAGGGGAATTCTAAAACAAGACATAAGCTTGAAAGGAACTGAAGAACTTACCTGGGTCAACTCAACTCAACTTAACTGAACTCATTTCAATATAAAGCAGTATAAAACAAGTGCAATATAAAGAAAAGCTTTTAAAACATGGATGTCAAATCTGTGTGTATGCAAAGATACAATATAACTCAGAAATGTATGTAAAAATACAAATAAATTGTGTATGTAAGAATACAATTACTTCTGTGGGAGTTTCTCTAACCGACAACCATATTCACGTAAGAGCTATTATGATGATACATCATTTTGCCTCACACTGTCAGGGTCGTTCTATACCTTGCCGAGGGTATAGAACCTGAATTCTAAGTGGATCCACTAGTCTATGCTAAAAAGGACTAAGGAATCATCTAAAAAGTATGACCTTTTCTAGTTTATGGGGGCTGAGAGTTGTCTGAACTCTCTCCCATATCGGTTTCTCAATACTACTCCCAAAATATGATACTAGCTCTTATGTTTAAAAACATACTTATTTCTGTGATTTGAGATAATTTCTCAAAACCTTAGCTCTAGGGCTATCTTGGAAATCAAAGTTTCCTCTCTTGCTTAATTGTGAAAACGTTTACTCTTTTCTGAAAACTAGCTCAAAGGCTCTTTGGAAATCAAGATTTCATTTTCTTGTTTAAATGTGAAAACATATTAAACTCTTTGGGAATAAATAGTACCCATATAGTTTTGAAGAAATGAACTTCAATCTATACACTTTACTATTTACTCATCTTGAACATTAAGTCTTAAAACAAAGTTAAAACATTTGGAAACCTCTAAGAACTTCTCTTGACTTTGATCTTAACTTTCCTTGAATTGGATTATGGATAATTTCATGATGTTTAGACGTACCTTAGAGTGTTGGAATCAACTAGAAAACATAGGAACATTGCTAAGGAACTAGTATGGAAAGATGGGAGAAGAATGGGATGAACTGGCGTACTTGGCGCGGCACCCCTAAACTTCTGGGACTGGGTTGGGGCGCGCAGGCTGGCACGGCACCCCAAATCCCAAATTACTGAGGCCCCTTCTTGGGGCTCTGATAAGGGTGGCACCCTAGGGCCCTGCCCAGGTGCACTCCAACTTTTCTCCTTCATTTTTCAACTCTAAAACCTCTAGTTTCGATTGGTTCTTTCCTCAAACACTTAGAATAGATTATATCCTCAATATATGTAAGAATCTACTCCAAACAACACCTAAATTACATTAATCAAACTCAAGAACTTCTCAACAACTCATGAATCAAGATTCAAACGAAACTTTCAACAATATTCATCAAGAACTCAATTTCTCTAATCTCAAGAACGACAATACGCTGAAATAAATCATGATTGGCGTGTGGATGAACTAACCCAATGCTATGTGATCTCACATACCTTATAGGGATCACCCTTTGATGAAATCCACAAGCAATTCTTCAAGAACTTAACGATTTCCTTGCTTCTCCTTTTCTTTTCTCCTCTTCTTTTCTCTCCTCTAAAATCCTAACTAAATTTTCAAAAGCGTAAACTGATCAAGTTCAGTTTAGAACCCTAAGTAATTATCAAAAACGAATTAAAATAATAGGGTAAGGAAAAGATCAAACTACCCTTCAAAAATCCGGTTGACTTTCCTTATTTGAACAACCCAACTTTAAATGGACATATCTCACTCATACGAACATGAAATCGCGCAAACTCACTGGTTTTGGAAATATTATTCCAAGATATTTCCTACGGTATCTAGAAGACACCTAACTCATCCTAATCTAGGAGTTATGGTCGTTTGAAGTTTATCAAAAACCCAAACTTAACATAACTTAACAAATTTTCCAGATTTTTCATTCTTTCCAAAAACAACTATTTCCAATTTTAACTCTTCCTAATCCTTTCAAATAGCGAGATGTTACAAGTTTACTTTGGAATTCATAATTGAAGACAAGTGTTTTTCTTTTGTTTTCAAGATTTTTGAATCCTTTCTTGATCCTCTCACTAAAAATTAAAAGCACCATAAATATATCGTGAAGCCTATAAAAAAAAACATAAAAAAATATAAAGAACATCGAATAGAAACTCACTTGCTTATCTTTTGTTCTGAAGAATCCATTGGTAAAGGAAATTTCGACTAGGTTAATAATAAAGAAGATTGATTTATTTAGTGTGGTATATAATTTACTTCTTAGTAGAGGAAAACCCCTCTTTAAATAGATGTCTTCATTATATCCTTACCAAATATAATATTTGAAGTTCAAATTGTAATGAAAATTTAATTATTTTTGTGAGATCTGTGTAGGTAAAAATTGGTAATAGATTAATTTTGTTGATCAATTTTACTATATTAATTGGATTTGAATATCTCCTAAATAATAGGTAATAAACTATTTTAATGAATAATTATAAATTTAATAGTTATTTTTTCTAAATAAGGTTAATCATGTAGATTTTTTTTGGTCAACAAGCAAAGTTTTTATTCAACCAAAAATATTTATTGTCAAATCTACTACCGCTATTGGGATTCAGCGCTACCTCTCATCTATCTTTATCTATACATTTGGGTATCACCAGTTTCATTTTAGTCAACTAGGCCTACAAAAAAGCATTATTATGAAGGGTAGGAAATTTACTTCTTCGGTGAAAACTCCAATTTATATGTATTTGACATTCAAAAATCAATGGCCATGATGGAACATACTAAAACCCACTAGTGGAACATCTGCCCCTTGCTAAGGTAGAAGTTTGTATCATATCATAATAATTGTGTGAATCCACTAGCTAAGAAACTTAAGACAATCCTACGGGGCATGTTATTTGAAACTAGAGGTTTCTACTAGAGAATATTCTATTTATGCCTCCACCTCAAAATTCTATCGGTGCTAAGTTAAATCCAATGAAATAGATAAATTCAATTATCACAGCATAACATTAAAAAAGACAATAATCATAACTGCAATCCAAATCAAAAAGTGAATAAGAGTAGATTCTTTCAAATAGTGGTTGCTTACTAATTTACAACACCAATTCAAATCAAAATTTACCTACGGCTTAAGTTAGTCCACATCCTCATTTATAAGTGGAGCTTGATGGCTGCATGAATGCAAACATTTGATAGCATCTTGTACTCCAAATATATAGAGGACATTTTGTTTTTATAAAAATCATGGATAAGATTCAAATATATTTTTTCACCACAATATCATGAGATTCATGACACTATCATATTAGATACATTCTGGAAGGCACTTGATCTAGTGAACCAAAGTTTCAAAAAATTGTAGCAGGTGAAGATTACATGTATAAGAAGGAAGTTACAAAGGTAATAAATGATGTAACCAAACATGGGCATGCGTGGAACATCAAGTACAGAAAGGTAATGTTAGAAATATTAGATAATAGGATTAGACTACAAATATGCTATTATTGTGGGGATCCTTTGATCATTAAACTGCCTGACTATGCCAGCTTTCATTGTGTGGTCATGTTAAATCAAACACTACACATGAGGTAACCCGTGATTGTAATATATTAAAAAAATATTTAAAATGAGTCATTCAAGACAAAAAAAAAAGACACTTGTGGGAGGAAACTCACCTCACTAAAAGTTATTTGTGTTTTTTTGTATGTTCTGTGTACTAATCAGAGTAAGAAGTACACATAGAAATATGCAAGTATCGAAAAAAGAATCATTACACAAGATTAAAACAATCTCTGAATAAACTTTCAATAAAGAGTACATTGTTCTTCACTAAAAACTAAAGATAAAAAACCTAAACCCTAGAAAATACTATTAATAGTTCCATGAAATTTGAAATTAAAAAAATAAATAGCTGGTCCTCCAAAGTTTATCTGACGTTTCATCTGATGGCCCATCATAGGTGTGATGATCCATTTGCATTTTTCATAATCTTGAGTGAATAGCTTGGTATGACTTCCCTTAACGATGGTCTGCCTGGCAGCCCATCGCATATGTGATTATTCATCGAGTGGACTATCAGAGCCTACCTTTTAGGGGTGCCCCTATTAACCTCTAACGATTGACGTGACGGCCCGTCGAACCTGTGACAATTTGTCTAGGCTTTCGTCATGGGTTTACTTTTGCATATTTTTAGCTTTATTTTTCTTCCTTTCCCTTTTTTGAGATTTCCCATCTATCATACTAGAAAATTCATTAAATGGAACTATCATTTTTTAAGAATTTATATTTGTTCATAGTTAAGTCCACCAAATATGTCATCTAAGGTTAGAACACCAGGATGTTATTGTAAGTCAACATGTGACTTACATTATAGATGTATGTGATGATTTTCTAATCTAAATGGACTTTATGATCCCTCATAAAATTAGTTCAGACAAAGAAGCACTTAATTTTTTTTTTAAATATTTCGGTTGGTTAAATTTGTTTCTTTTACATGTTTTTAATGCATCATTTCAAAGAGCCTTTGGGAGAATGAATTTTATTTAAAATGACATGTGAAATCGGATAAATGATGAACTTTTGAGCTGTTCCGTGGTGTCTCATGCAGAAAAAGATGCATCTATTAATATAATAAATTATGATATTATAAAAATAGTTTAAAAGATGAAACCTTATCAATTAAGGTTTTCATAGTGTAGTCAGTAAAATTGACTTTTACAATTTTACATAATTATCTCAAACATTTTTTATATTTTCTTATAATTAATGAAGTGAAATATGTTGAATGTCTTAAGTCGATTATTATCATCTAAAAGATGTAGAAAATAAGATGGCAATGTAGTCATATAGAACTAAACATAAACAAACCATATACATAATTAGAAAAAGCAAATAGCTTCCATGATTAGTTTAAAATCAAATCTTAAATAATTTACAGTTTTCTTATAAAATCTAAAAAATGATGTAAGAACATTAAAATTACATATATCTCAAACTCTTGGATTCATACAGAGAAATATTATAGACACTATTAATAGAGAAATTAATAGTATCAAAATATAGAAATAAAATTGTTTGGTCATCAAACTAATACTCTTTAAGTATGTTAAATGAAGATAATAAATAACAGTAAATTAACCCTGTTACCATGGATTGACAAAAATTAGATCCAAAACTTTTATTATTATATAAAAATCATGACTTAGAGAAAAAGAGAACAAGAGGAAAATAAATAAGTAATGAACGAAGTAAATTTTCGATGCAAAAATCTATAAAAATTACCTTATTTAATTATTAAAATAAACTAAAATTTACGTAATTGAAAACAATTTATTTCTTATCAATAGCTTATCATTAATAGTGGTTTGAGTCGAAAAGAAACCCAAAAAAAAGAAAAGAAAAATAATCAAAAGATAATAAATGGGTCGGAGAAAGCGGTTAAAGAAAATCATCAAAATTGAGCATAAAGGCAAACTTTTGTTTTAACATTTGGGTTCATACATTATATTACTTATTTTAAAAAAATAAAGACGACGTTTGATCCATGCAATTTTTAGCATTGTGATTCACGATATTTTGTATGAATTTTCTAGTGTTTTCAAAAAAGAATAAATTACAGTTCCACAATCTAATAGATAAAATTTGTTAATTATTTAAATAAGAACAAAATTGCTCGCTTTGGTCATATCATAAAAAATTTAAGGGACCATTTTGAACCTACCAAGATTAAAGTCCTTTGTAGATAAACTTTAAAGTAAATTTCTCGATACGTTAAAATTATTCTAAAAATTAAAAGGAAGATGAATGCTTTTTGTATTCAATCAGTGAAAACGCTGAATTGATTAATTAAATATATTTTAATGATTGACTTGTATTTTGTTTTCTTTTGTGTGTAGTATCAATAATTTGAGGTAGATTAAAAGTATCCATGTAATGAGTTTACACTTTAAGTAATTAGAATTGAATGCTTTGTAGATTGAAAATTTTGAATACAAAAATAAGAGCTTTTGAAATTTATCAAAATTTCACCTAACAATAATATCAATTCTTAGAATTAAAAAACATAGGGTTAGGATAAATTTGCAATGAAATAATTTGTTCAATCTCTTCCAATGATTCTTTTCATTTGTAATCATCTACTACTATTTACAATTTTTAAAAAATAATTAATTTGACTATATATATATATATATATATATATAATCATTAGAAAATCTATAATTTATTTCATTTAACATCACAACTAGAATTTCCAAAGAGAAAGATACAATTTTCTTAATAATATCCAATATTTGTCCGTTCATACTAAAGAAATAAGCATGTAATATGCAATCTCATAAAAAAATTCTTTGACCAACACTAATTTCTTGTAGCTTCTATGTTCAATCTTTCGACAATAGGTAACCACTTATCATACTGCAAATGAAAAGGCCACATAAAGTTAGTAATCAATTAACTTGAAAAATTTCATAAATGAATATTTACTGAAATGAAAATTTACCTCCGCCTGCAATCGGTCGCAATCATGACGAAACTCACTAAGAAGCTTCTTTTGTTCTTCTTCAGCAGTGGCAGAGCAAGTTTTGTTTCTCTCTATCAGTTTACTTTGGAATTCATAATTGAAGACAAGTGTTTTTCTTTTGTTTCAAGATTTTTGAATCCTTTCTTGATCCTCTCACTAAAAATTAAAAGAACCATAAATATATCATGAAGCCTATAAAATACAAACAAAACATAAAAAAATATAAAGAACATCGAATTGAAACTCACTTGATCATCTTCGGTTTTGAAGAATCCATTGGTAAAGGAAATTTCGACTAGGTTAATAATAAAGAAGATTGATTTATTTAGGGTGGCATATAATTTGCTTCTAAGAAGAGGAAAACCCCTCTTTAAATATATGTCTTCATTATATTCTTACCAAATATAATATTTGAAGTTCAAATTGTAATGGAAATTTTATTATTTTTGTGAGATTTGTTTAAGTTAAAAATGGTAATAAATTAATTTTGTTGCTCAATTTTATTAGATTAATTGGATTTGATAGATCCTAAATAATAAGTAATAAACTATTTTAATGAATAATTATAAATTTAAAATTTAATAGTTATTTTTCTAAATAAGGTTAATCATGTAGATTTTTTTCGATTAACAATTAGAGTTTTTATTCAACCAAAAATATTTATTGTCAAATCTACTACCCCTATTGGGATTCAGTGCTCCCTCTCATCTATCTTTATCTATTCATTTGGGTATCACCAGCTTCATTTTAGTCAACTAGGTGTCACGACCCAAAAAGAGACATGATGATACTCATCTTAACCAACCAAGAAAAGTCAGCCTAAACCTCAACTGTTACGATAAAATGTGGAAATTTATAATCTACTTTTAAAATACCCCAAAACCTGGTTGTCACGTGCACAAGCCTATAACGTTTTATAACAAAATTGAAAGAAAATAGAAGTCTCAAATGACATTGTTTCTAAAATAGAACAAGATCATAAATAGGAGTAGGAAGGTTCGCTGAAATGACAAGCAACTACCTCACAAACCTTCACAAGAAGCCTCAGACAAGGAGAAGAGAAAATATCACAAAGGTCCGAGCTAGTAACCTACAAAAATATAGAAGCAAGGGGTGAGTACCAAACCACACGATACTTAACAAGTAAACTTCTAAACACAAGCTAAGGGAATAGAATACGGGTACTCCTCCTTACACCCCATCCGAACCTCCACAACTACAACCTGCATAAAACCAGCCCAACCTAACAGTTCACAGCTTACAAAGCACACAACTCAACAACAACACTCTAACAATTTCACATTCTCAACAACAAGCTCAATATTCACCAATCACAAGTTCCACAAAATGGCACTCGCAAGATCAGCAAAACACAATATCAAGTCCACTAATGATAAAGATGTGAATTACAATGTCAAGTATAGTGATGCATGTCTGACCTAGTGATACACACCCGTTGTCTCTCAGTCCGGGACCCATAGGGGACATATCTATCCATGCATCCATTGCAGCGTGCGATACGACCCTCGATATATAGTATCCATCATGGCGCGTGACGGATCCCTCAAAATGGTACATCCTCTATCACAAAACACTTATCACAACCATGTCTCAGAACCAATGCAAATGACATGTTCACACAAATAATGAGGAGATGGTCATTTTCATAACAATGCACAATTCACAACAATACAACCGTGATACAACATCAACAATTAAGCAATAAGTTTTTCAAATTATTCTCATACACCAAACACCAACAATTAATCACATTACCTTTTTATTACCCTTTTTCAATCATTAGAATTATTCAACATGGACAAGTTGTGGTTATGGATTTTCAGATTTGGGCTGATTTGGTGATTTTGGATATGACTAACTTTGATATAATCTTAGGAATGACTTGGTTCTCCCACTATTATACCAGGCTTAATTATAATACTAAGTTGGTAACTATAGAGATCCCCGGTAGGGAAAGATTAGAGTGGGAAGGGGTGTACAAGCCTAAGCTAACTAAGATCATATCCTCCATTCGGGCTAGGAAACTGGTAGGGCAGGGTTGTTTGGCTTATTTGGCTCATGTTTGGGATGTTGAGGTTGAGTCTCCCTCTATTGAGTCTATTCCTGTGGTGTCAGAATTGAGAGAGCTTAAAACTCCAATTCAAGGGCTTCTTGATAAAGGTTTCATCCGTTCTAATGCTTCCCCGTGGGGTGCTCCTATCTTGTTTGTTAAGAAGAAGGAGGGTAGTATGAGGATTGATGATTTTATCTTAAGCCATAAAGTAGTGGATTGATACCGAAATGACAAGATTATGGATAAGGAAGGTGCCAATGAATATACTTGGGTGAAGGAAATTGAAGTATTTAGTAAGAAGGTGTGTATAAAATTGGGTTAGTCCTTTGAATTTGATGATTTTACTTGAGTTTGAGGTGTCGTGTTGATGACAAAGGTTGACTTCGTAGTGATAGTCAAGGATGACGGAGTGTAATGGTAATAAGAGTTCGTGATGGATTGTGACGGGATGCAATTATATAATAAATTATGGGTTAAGTGAATTTTGGTGTAGTAATTACGACTTGTGAGTATCCAAGGTCATGGTTTTCTAATAATTGGTGAGTAACGTGGTTGTATGGAAAGTTTTAAGAGATGGTGGGACACCACTCGAATAGAATGTTAAAGAGCTAGAGTTATAATGAAGGAAAATATAGTGGAATGTAGTACAACCTTTAGAGAGAGGCTAGAACAAGAATATTTTATTTGGTTGCAAAGGCTAAAGAGGTATCTTCAGAGGGGTATATAATTGGGTTCAGAGACGCGTGATTTCATTCATTTTGTTGTAGCTATGGCATTTGTGTTTACGGGTCCATCAGATTGGTTAAAAACTATTGGAAAAGACTTGAGAAAGGAGTGTACACACATTAGCTCGAAAGTGATAGTAAGTGCTATGTTTTGTTTTCAGTTTAGTAATGAGTATGATTGAATTGTTGTGATTAATGATAAGTGATGATCCATGAATTCATAAAAATCTTCAAGGTATAAGCTAATGTTGATAGGTAAGGGGATTGTGTTACGCAGTTGAATTTACAAATCAGATTTTTCATTGTAAGTCTACATTCGTGGTGATATATTTTTTCAAGGTATGGATTGGCAAGTGAGAAACGAGAAATTGTATCCGGTATTGAGCATTTGAAAGGACTTACACCTGCATTGAGTCGTAAGTCTACTACTATTGATTGTTAAGTACCTAAGAAAGGTTTCATTTAAAAAAGTGTTAGTTTATAATAAGGTAAATGGTCGGAGTGTTTATGATGGTTGTTAGTATTGTGAGTATGATTCATTAGCTATGCTCTCATGTATTTTCACTTTTGTGGGTGGATCCCTAATGGTGGATTATGTGTACCAAATTCTGCATTGTTCCCTCGGTTGAGTGGGAAGATTGGGAAGATTTGGTTATTTCGAATGACATAATTGGTGTTGTCTTGGAGTTGTTAAAGTATTTTAGTGGTTCTACATGTACCACCTTGCTTATGAGAATTCATAGAAGAGCTACCATGCGTAATTATGATTGTCCGGCAATCTTAATATTCATCTTGTCATCGAGGTCATGTATCGATTTTGTGTAGTTGAATGTGGGAATCATTGGGTCTAATTCTACTATTCTTAAGAGGTAATCTATAATTACTAAATCTAGCATTTCGATAGTGTTGTTGGAGGGTTTGTATGTTTGGACATATCCCTCAAGGAGTATCTGATGTCTAAAGATTGAAACTTTTAAAACTTAAATGGGAATTTGGATTGTGAGATGGAGATGCTGATAATAACTATTATTGTTTGGGTATTATGAGTGTGTGTTGGTTGGCTTAGGTTCACCTATAATTGTGGTTAGTTTTGATTTAAGATTTTATCATGGTTATGTGAGAAAGGATTCGTCCTAATATTTGTGTCAAAGTCCTTGATAACATGTGGCAGACATGTGGACGATGAAACTTTGGTGGTTATTGGGAATAACTTTGTTGTTAGTTGAGTGTTCATACAACAATAATTATCACTCGAGTATTGTGACGACTTCATTGAGGCATTGTATGGGAGAATGTGTAGGTATTCAATTGGTTGGTTTTATGACCAAGGAGATAAAGTTCGTGAAAGTTAAATGGAAGCATCGTCTTGTTGAGGAAGATACTTGGGAAACCGATAAGGACATGTGAGACAAGTATCCCAGTAACTCTACCCATACTTTAGCTAGACTTTCCTAGTTGATCACTCAGGGAAGAGTGATGGGTAAATTGGTATCTATTGTAACGACCTAATTTTCGTCGTTGTGGAAAAGCCAATGGGAAAGAATTAGGGCCAGAAAACTTTTTCGTAGTTACTTGAGGTTTCCTAGCCTAGTCCAGATTTGGATGAAATCAGGGTCAGTGAGGTCTAGGGAAATATGGTAACAAATAAGCTATAGATTAATAAATTTGATTACATGAATGGATAGCTAAGACATTAAGGAACTTGTACAACTTTACGGAATTGAATTCGGGCGAGTAGAACTCCTGAAACTGAACTTAGCATGAATGGGTATTTTCTGAGTGTCATGAGATGAGGGTGTGTTGTAAAAATGGGGGTTTAGAATTCTTAAATTGCTCACTGGTTTCGTGCAAGCCTCTGTGGCAGAATTATTCTCGCCAGTGTGGGGCCGTTGTGGCAGGTTTGGGTCGCCATAGTGGGACAGACGCAACTTAAGTCGGAAATAAACCCCAAAAATGTTTTATTCTGCCCTTTTCGATTTTAAGAGCTAAGGAACGACCCCAGGTGTGTTCTTGACGGGTTTTCACCATTCTTGAGGCTAAAGGTAAGGTTTTTACTCCCCGAATCCATGTTTCGATCCGTAGAATATAAATTCATGGGTAATTATCGATGGGGGAGTGTTTTGGTCTGTAATTTATGGTGGAAAAAGCCCTAATCTGGGTAGGAGGATCAAGGGTTTTGTCTAGGGTATTGGGTTTGTTATAATCCGGATAATTAGACCTTTGATTGTTGATCTTTTCTTATAAAGTATTGTTTGTAGACCTAGAACAAGAGGAAGGAATCCAAAAAGGGAAGATTCAAGTGCCTTAGGGGTTTCAAACTTGGATTCGAGGTAGGTGATGGTTGTAATTTCATGTTGGTGTGATATATGTTTGTAATTACACATTATAATGCATATATGTATGCGAATGTTGCATTATTGATCACCCTAATCGTAAATGAGGATAATTGAGTAATTGTATGCCATGTATCACCTCATGTTGTATGATCGTGAGTATATACATTGTGATTGTGATTGTGGTTTGTTGAATGGATCGGGTGTTACATTCTGACACATTAACTTGGATCGGTTGCCACGTTCCGGCATAAACATTTGATCAGTTGCCAAGTTCCGGCATAAACATTGGATTGGTTGCCACATTCTGGCATAAACATTAGATCGGGTACCACGTACCGGTACGCTAACAGTTTGGGTGTGGGTTCCATGAGAGGACCATTGAATTGTGTTGTGTATCTACTTGTCATGATTACGTTCATATCTAATGATGCTTGATATTGAAAGATTGTATGTTGCTCTAAATTGATGACCAATGTGTATTATTGAGAACGTGGGATGCTACATTGATCCTAAAAAGATGACTAATATTGAATATGTTCGGTATATGCCTGTTTTATAATGTTGTGGTTACTTGCATGTGTTTCACTTATTGGGATCGCCGTGTGATCCTACCAGTACACTGTGGTTGTGTAGTGATACTGCACTTGCTTGTTCTTTGTTGAGTACAGGGCATCTTCAGGCGGCTATTTATAGACCTCAACTAAGTGCCTATTGAGCATGACCAGATTAAAGGGTGAGCCAGTTCTTTCAGGCTGCCATGGATCTTTCTTGTTTAAGTCCACTCTTTTCGGGCTCAAACTATTTGTTTAAGGTGTTGTTAAGTTTCGGGGTTGTACCCCTTGTTATTACACTTGTCGTTAGTAGAGTTTTGGTACAATGACTTTCCGGTTCTTGGGGTTGAATTTCTTCATTAGTTTGGTTAGTTAATTGTTTAAACCTTTGGAGTTTATGGGGATTTCATTTTTATTGCCATTTAAACCTACTTCTGTATCTTTAAATGCGTAGTATTTGGTTAAGTTGTTAGATTTGGGTTGTAGTAATGGTTCTTCCACCAGAGGGTTAGTGTGGGTGCCAATCACGACGGTCTGGGTCGTGACAGTGAAGCATTATAATAAACTATAAAATCTTTACCTTCCACCGATAGTGCTAGAATAGGTGTTGTGGTCAAGAGAGTCTTGAGCTTTTGAAAGCTCTCTTCACATTTTTCAGTCCATTCAAATGGTACCTCATTTTTGGTCAAATTTGTTAAATGTGTGGCAATGGAAGCAAAATTCTTCACAAATCAACGATAATAGCTGGCAAGCCCCACAAAACTCCTAATTTCAGTCACAGAACTTGGTCGAACCCAATTTCTAACCGCTTTGATATTTTGGGGATCTACTATTACCCCTTTCTTTGAAACTACATGCCCCAAAAAGGCAACTGAAGTCAACTAAAATTCACACTTAGAAAATTTTGCATACAACCTTTGTTTCCCAAGAACACTCAGAACAATACGAAGATGGTCAGCATGCTCTTCCTCGCTTTTCGAATAGATCAAAATATCATCAATAAAGATTATAACAAACGAATCAAGAAATGGTTTGAACACACCATTCATCAAACTCATTAAGGCTGCAGGAGCATTAGTCAACCCAAATGACATAACTAGAAACTCGTAGTGCCAATAACGGGTTCTAAACGTCGTCTTGGGCACATCCTCATGCCTAATTTTTAATTGATGGTAACCATACCTTAGATCGATTTTAGAGAAGACTGATGCACCTTGCAATTGGTCAAAAAGATCATCTATCTGAGGCAGTGGATACTTGTTCCGAATGGTGACCCTATTCAACTGACGATAGTCTATACACATTCTCATACTACCATTCTTTTTCTTAACAAACAAAATTGGGACACCCTATGGGGAAGAACTAGGACGAATAAATCATTTATCAAGAAGCTCTTGTATTTGAGCCTTAAGCTCTCTTTACTCTACCAGGGCCATGTGATATGGAGGAATAGAAATGGGGCGGGTACCAGGCTCCAAATCAATCCAGAAATCTATATCTCTATCCGGAGGCAAACCATGCAAATCGGTAGGAAACACTTCTCTAAATTCTGACACCACTGGAATAAACTCAATAGATGGAGATCCAACCTCAACATTCCGAATATGAGCCAAATAAGCTAAACAACCCTACCCTACAAGTTTCCTAGCCCAAATGGAGGATATGATCTTAGCTTGCTTAGGCTTGTACACCCCTCCCCACTCTAATTTTTTCCTTCCCGGAATTTCTAGAGTTTTAGACAAAGAAACACTTAATTTTTTAAAAATATTTCGGTTGGTTAAATTTGTTTCTTCTTCATGTTTTTAATGCATCATTTCAAAGAGCTTTTGGGAGAATGAAGTTTATTTATAATGACATGTAAAATTGAATGAATGATGAACTTTTGAGCCGTTTCGTGGTGTCTCATGTAGAAAAAGATGCATCTATTAATATAATAAATTATGATACTGTAAAGTAGCTTAAAAGATGAAACCTTATCAATTAAGATTTTGATAATATAGTTAGTAAATTGACTTTTACAATTTTACATAATTATCTCAAACATTTTTTTTTATATATTCTTATAATTAATTAAGTGAAAAATGTAGAATGTCTTAAGTCGATTATTATCATCTAAAAGATGGAGGAAATAAGATGGTAATGCAGTCATATAGAACTAAACATAAACAAACCAGATACATAATTATATAAAAATCACGACTTAGAGAAAAATAAACAAGTAATGAACAAAGTCAATTTTCGATGCAAAAATCTATAAAAATTACCTTATTTTAATATTAAAATAAACTAAAATTTATGTAATAAAAAATAATTTATTTCTTATCAATAGCTTATCATTAATAGGGGTTTTGAGTCGAAAAGAAACCCAATTTTTTTTTTAAAAATAAATCAAAAGATAATAAATGTGTCGGAGAAAGCGGTTAGAAAAAATCATCAAAATTGAGCATAAAGACAAAGTTTTCTTTTAACTTTTTTGTTCATACATTATATTACTTATTTTAAAAAGTAAAGACGACATTTGATCCATGCAGTTTTTAGCATTGTGATTCACGATATTTTGTATGAATTTTCTAGTCTTTTCAAAAAAGAATAAATTAAAGTTCCACAAGTAAATAAAAAAAAGTTTTTAATTATTTAAATAAGAACAAAACTGCTCGCTTTGGTGAAATCATAAAATACTTAAGGGACCATTTTGAACCCACCAAGATTAAGTCCTTTATAGATAAACTTTAAAGTATATTTCTCGATACGTTAAAATTATTCTAAAAATTAAAAGGAGGATGAATGTTTTTGTATTCAATCAATGAAAACGCTGAATTGATTATTTAAATATATTTTAATGATTGACTTGTATTTTATTTTCTTTTGTGTGTAGTATCAATAATTCGAGGTAGATTAAAAATATCCATTTAATGAGTTTACATTTTAAGTAATTAGCATTGAACGCTTTGTAGAGTGAAAATATATAATACAGAAATAAGAGCTTTTGAAATTTATCAAAATTTCACCTAACATCAATTTTTAGAATTAAAAAACATAGGATTAGGATAAATTTGCAATGAAATAATTTGATCAATCTCTTCCAATGATTATTTTCATTTGTAATCATCTACTACTATTTGCAAAAAAAAATTAAAAAAATTATTTGACTTTATATATATATATATATATACTAGTTTCACGCCACGTGTGTTGCACGTGTATATGTATATATAGTATACGCTGTTGTAAAATAGAATTAATATTACTAAATTAATTTTTTTTAGTAAATAATTATAGTTTAAAGAACATAGGACAAGTGCTTTTAAATGATTAATATAAATTGTCATAGAGTTACTTGTATTTTGAGATCAAAATGACCAGATATCATTGAAACATTTCAAAATACATTCAAAGTTTAAATATGGGGAGAAAGTGACATTTCTTTAGTAAGTAGTATTTTTTACTTTACTAAATTTTGTAAGCAAATCTGACCAACAAAATTTTAAAAAAATATCAATACAAAAAGTGTCACCAATAGTCTTTCCTCTTGAGGTTATGAACATAAATTATGGACATCATTTAAGTATAATTTTTCACTTAAATATTCATACTTGAAATTTAGTATGTGCATGACACTAATAAGGATTATCATAAATATTTTAATATTTTATCTTTATACACAATCTATCTTTTACTTGTTGTCTAGTGAAAGTATCTGGTATCTTATAGAAGTTGTATCGTGATATAAAATATTAAACTTTTTAAATAATAAAAATTAATAGATGAATAAAATGTAAAGTTTTTTTTATAGAATCTTTAATTTGATTTAAGATTATTTTATGATCAATCACTAATTTCGTATCTATTTTCTATAGCTAGCAAGGAGTGTATCTTGTGACATACCATTTTCTCAAATTAAAATGAACACAAAATAACAGGAAATTCATACTAAAAAAATATCATACTCAATATAAATATTAAAAAAAATATATGGAACAATACATTGCCAATGAAGAAGGAAGACAAAAATATATGATCATGCTATATTCACTATAGTGTTCCATTTGATTAAAATCTCTTTCCACAACCACTTTACTTTCTTTGTTAATTTTTACTTACATATCTATTAAAAAAAATTATTATCATGACTATATTATCATATTACAAGTAAAAGTGAAAATCTATTTTTGAAATAGTGGAATTAACATCAAAACTAATGATTCAATATACTACATTGATGCCCATTGTTTTAGCAAAATTAGAAAGAAACTCCTTCATTGGAGGGTAAAAAAATAATTAAAAAAACAAAGAAGAAATATATTACCCAAATCATGTGACTATTTTCATATTTGTTTATTATTATTGTCTTTCCCACAACTTTTCGTCACTGTTAACTCATGAAAATCGTAAGAAAAAATACGAGTGTGAATTTATGAATGATTTGCTACAATTTGTTCACCAACTCTTTCTTATGTGGTACCTTGAATTTTGTTGAACTTCTAACTTAATCAACTGTTGCAAATAACCCTGAGATTATTTAAGAAGAAGAAGAGTAGAAAACTTTAAAAAAATCGTAGTTTAAAAGTGAGAGGAAGCTCCTCTATTTATAGCTAACAAATAGTAGTATGTATATGTGTTAATTGTGTCTTATCAGAAAAGTTACAACCTTTTGAAAAGTCAATGCTCATCGGAATAGTCACAATCTTTTGCAAAAGTCACAACTCATTAGAAAAGGCACAACCCTTTGGAAAAGTCACAACCCTTTGGAAAAGTCACAACCCTTTGAAAAAATCACAACCCTTCAGAAAAGTCACAACTCATCGAAAATGTCAAAACCTGTCAAAAAAGTCACAACCCTTCGGAAAAGTCACAACTCTTTAATATGAAAGGGTATCTACTTTTAATATAATACAAATAATTAAATAAATAAATAAAATAAATTAAGTATTTTTAATTAGGGGTATTATAGTAATTTAACATTCAATTTAGGAGTTCATGCTTTTAAGGTAGTATAGATATATATATATATATATATATATATATATATATATTATATATCTATAAACATAATCATTAGAAAATCAATAATTTATTTCATTTAACATCACAACTAGAATTTCCAAAGAGAAAGATACAATTTTCTTAATAATACCCACTATTTTGTCCCTTCATACTAAAGAAATAAGCATGTAATATGCAATCTCATAAAAAAATTCTATGACCAACACTAATTTCTTGCAGCTTCTGTGTTCAATCTTTCGACAATAGGTAACCACTTATCATACTGCAAATGAAAAGGCCACATAAAGTTAGTAATCAATTAACTTGAAAAATTTCATACACGAATATTTGCTTAAATGAAAATTTACCTCCGCCTGCAATCGGTCACAATCATTACAGAACTCACTAAGAAGCTTCTTTTGTTCTTCTTCAACAGTGGCAGAGCAAGTTTTGTTTCTCTCTATCAGTTTACTTTGGAATTCATAATTGAAGACGAGTGTTTTTCTTTTGTTTTCCAGATTTTGGAATCCTTTCTTGTTCCTCTCACTAAAAATTAAAAGCACCATAAATATATCGTGAAGCCTATAAAAAACAAACAAAACATAAAAAATATATAAAGAACATCGATTAGAAACTCACTTGATCATTTTCTGTTTTGAAGAATCCATTGGTAAAGGAAATTTCGACTAGGTTAATAATAAAAAAAGATTGATTTATTTAGTGTGGTATATAATTTGCTTCTCAGAAGAGGAAAACCCCTATTTAAATAGATGTCTTCATTATATTCTTACCAAATATAATATTTGAAGTTCAAATTGTAATGGAATTTTATTATTTTTGTGAGATTTATTTATGTTAAAAATGGTAATAAATTAATTTTGTTGCTCAATTTTATTAGATTAATTGGATTTGATATATCCTAAATAATAAGTAATAAACTATTTTAATGAATAATTATAAATTTAAAATTTAATAGTTATTTTTCTAAATAAGGTTAAGCATGTAGATTTTTTTCGATCAACAAGCAAAGTTTTTATTCAACCAAAAATATTTATTGTCAAATCTACTATCCCTATTGGGATTCAGCGCTACCTCTCATCTATCTTTATATATACATTTGGGTATCACTAGTTTTATTTTAGTCAACTAGGCCTACAAAAAAACATTATTATGAAGGGTAGGAAATTTACTTCTTCATTGAAAGCTCTAGTTTCTATGTATTTAACATTCTATTATATCATATCATGATCCAAAATCAATGGCCATGATGGCACCTACTAAAACTTACTAGTAGAACATCTGGTCCTTGCCAAGGTAGAACTCCGTATCATATCATAAAAGGTTTGTGGATCCACCAGCTAAGCAACTGAAGACAATCCTACAGGGGATGTTGTTTGGAACTAGAGGTTTCTACTAGAGAATTATGCCTACAACTAGAAATTCTATCGGTGCTAAGTTAAATCCAATGAAATAAATAAATTTAATTATCACAGCATAACATTAGAAAAGACAATAATCATAACTGCAATCCTAATCGAAAAGTGTATAAGAGTAGCTTCTTTCAAATAGTGGTTGCATCCTAATTTATAACACCAATCCAAATTATGGTTGTAGGTAGTCCACATCCTAGTTTATAAGTGAAGTTTAGTGGCTGCATGAATGCAAACAGTTAATAGCATCTTATACTTCAAATATGTAGAGGACATTTTTTTTTATAAAAATCATCAAAAAGATTCAAAGATATTTTGTCACCACAATATCATGAGATTCATGACACCATCATATTAGATACATTCTGGAAGACACTTGATCTAGTGAACCAAACTTTCAAAAAACTATAGCAGGTGAAGATAACATGTATAAAAACAAAGTTACAAAGGTAATAAATGATGCAACCAAACATGGGCATGAGTGGAACACCAAGTACAGAAAGGTAATGTTAGAAACTGTCACGACCCCGACCGTCGTGATTGACACCCACACTAATCCTCCGGTGGGAGAACTATTAATACTAATTAGCTAACCAACTCTAATCAAAATACTAAGACATTTAAGTTACAGAAGCAAGTTCAATGCTAAGAAAGAAATAAGGAGTTCTCAAAAAGTCCAAACAAAAGTCTAACAGCTAAACAAATGCTGAAGTAACACCTAGAACCTGAAAGTCAATGTACCAAAACATCTAAGGTTCAACCATAAGTCTAAACAAGAAGGGTTACACTCCCCAAACTAATGTACTAATAACTAGCTAGAAAGTCTAAGTCCGAAATGTGGACTTAAACAAAAAGAGAACTCATGGCAGCCCGGAAGAACTTGCTCACCCTTGAATTTGAATGACGATCAATGATCTTCTAGACAAGGTCTATCAATAGCCGTCTGAAGATGACGTGTACTCAAAAAAGAAAGGGCAAGTGCAGTATCAGTACACAACCACAGTGTACTGGTAGGATCACACGGCTATCCCACTAAGTACAACATACATAAGTAAATACAACATTATAAACATGCAAATACCGAACATGTACAATATCGATTATCACCTTCTCAACAATATACATTTACAATAAGTCATTGGTCCTCTCATGGAACCCACACCCAAAATGTTAGTGTACCGGTATGTGGTACTCGATCCAATGTTTATGCCGAAATGTGGCAACCGATTCCATATTTATGTCGGAACGTGGCAACCGATCCAAGTTAGTGTGTCGAAGCGCAACACCCGATCCATTGAACAAGCCACAATCACAATCACAAATATATTCTCAATAATCATACAATCAAGAAGTGATTCAAGGCATGTAGTCATTTGTTCATACTCATTTACAATTAGTGTGATCAATAATGCAACATCCGCATACATACATGCATCATAATGAAGCAAGAACAAATATATATCACACAACATGAAATCACAACCATCACCTACCTCAAACAAAACTTGAATCCCCTAAGAAACTTGATTTTTCCCTTTCCAAATTCGTTCCGCTTGTTCTTGGTCTACAAACAATAATTATAACACGAGAATCAATAAAAGATAACTAATTAACTGAATTACCAACAATCCTATCAACCCTATATCAAACCCATGATCGCAATATCCAAATTAGGGTTGTTTCCACAATAAATTTCAAATCAAAACCCTCCCCCATTGATAATTACCCATTAGATTATGTTCTACGGAATGAAAAATGGATTGGGGGAGTTAAAACCTTACCTCTAGCCTCAAGAATGGTAGAAAACTATCAAGAAGTCTCCTGGGTTCGTTCCTTAGTTCTTAAGTTCAAAAATTGCCGAATAAAACTTTTTTGGGGTTTATTTCCGACTTTAAGTCGCGTCTGTCCCTCCACGGTGGTCTCGTCCCGCTGCAGTAGCCCCGCCCTGGCGGCAGAAATCCCCGCCATAGCGGCTTGCTCGGAACAGTGAAAAATAATAATAATTCCAAGATCCCATTTCACAACACACCTTCAACCAACGACACTCAAAAACTACCCGTTCACGCCAAGATCAGTTTTGGGAGTTCTACTCACCAAAATTCAATTTCGTAAAGTCGTACAGCTTCTTTAACGTCTTAGCTATCTACTCATGTAATAAAAATCATATTTAAATCAACCAATTTCTACCAGATTTCTCTAGTCCGTAGTGACTCCGATTTTATCCAAATCTGGAGTAGGTTGGAAATCCCAAGTTACTACGAAAAAGTTTTCCGGCCCAAAAATTTTTCCTGTTGGTTTTTCTATAATGACGGGAATCGGTCGTTATAATAGATACCAATTTACCCATCACTTGTCCCCGAGTGACAAACTTAGGAAAAATAGGCTAAGGAAAGAATGAAGTAGTACCTGAATCGACGAACAACTGGGGATACTTGTCTCGCAAATCCTTATCGGTTTCCCAAGTAGCATCCTCAACTCGACGATGCTTCCATTGAACTTTCACGGACTTGATCTCCTTGGTACTCAGCTTACACACATCACGATCAAGAATTGCAATCGATTCCTCCTCATATTGTAGGTCTTTGTCTAATACAATTGAGTCCCACTTAATGATGTAATCTCCGTCATCATGATATCTCATCAAACATGGACACATGAAATATCGGATGAACTTCTGATAGATTAGGAGGTAAAGCCAATCTATAGGCCACGAACCCTACACATTCAAGAACCTCAAAGGGACCAATGTATCGCAGACTGAGCTTGCCCTTCTTGCCAAATCTCATCACCTCTTTCATGGGTGATACCTTAAGAAGAACATTCTCACCATTCTGAAATGCCATGTCTATTACCTTATGGTCTGTATACTTCTTCTGTCTACTATGGGTTTCTAGAAGCTTAGCTTGGTGCTCCTCACTTTATCTTGAGCATCCTCCACTAAATCAATCCCCAAAGGTTTCACATCTCCAGCCTCAAACCATCCTATGGGTGATCTACATCCCCTCCCACAAAGTGCCTCAAATGGTGCCATATCAATGCTGGAGTGATAACTATTATTATAAGAGAACTCACACAAAGGTAAGAACTTATCCCAATGCCCTCCAAAATCAATCACGCATGCCCTCAACATGTCTTCTAACACTTGAATAGTCCTCTCTGACTGCCCGTCCGTCTGTGGATGGAAGGCTATAATTAAAGTGAGTTGTGTGCCCAATTCATCATGTAACTTCCTCCAAAACTTGGATATGAATTGGGTACCACGGTCTGAGATGATAGAAATGGGCACCCCATGCAACCTCACTATCTCTTTCACATAAACCTTAGCCAATTGTTCAGCATTATAATCTATTCTTACCAGAATAAAATGGGCTGAATTATCAATTTGTCCACCACTACCCAAATAGAATCTAACTTTCCCAAATTCTTGGAAGACCTACCAGAAAATCCATGGCTATCATTTCCCACTTCCATTCCGGAATTGGCATTCTCTGAAGCAAACCCGCCGGCCTTTGATGTTCATATTTTACTTGTTTGCAATTTTGACACTTAGCCACTAACTCCGCTATGTCTTTCTTCATGCCCGGCCACCAATAAATTCGCTTCAAATCTCGGTACATCTTGGTCACACCTGATGAATGGAACATCACGAACCATGGGATTTTGTCACTAATTTCTGAATCAAGTCATCAACTCGAGGAACAAAAATCCTTCATTTAAAGTTGAGCACACCTTCCGCATCAAGAGTGGTCTCTTGTGCCTTACCAATCACAGTATTCTTCTTAAGCTCATTCACGTTTTCAACCTCAAATTGTTTGGCCTTGATCTCCTCAATGAACGCAGCCCTTACCTCAATGCTAGCTAACACCCCACCTTTTTCTGAGATGCCCAACCGCATGAATTTAGACTACAAGATCTGAATTTCCTTAGCCAACGATCGCTTGGTTACACTCAAGTAAGCTAGACTACCCATACTCACCGCTTTTCAACTCAAAGCGTCTGCCACGACATTAGCCTTACTCGGATTGTATTGAATGGTCATATCATAATCTTTGACTAACTTTATCCACCTTCGCTGTCTCAAATTCAGATCCTTTTGAGTGAACACATGCTGCAAACTACGATGATCACTAAACATATCACACTTAACACCATAGAGATAATGCCGCCAGATCTTAAGAGAAAACACAGCCGCTGCCAAATCCAAATCATGTGTTGGATAATTCCTCTCATTCACCTTCAATTGATGGGATGCATAAGCTATAACATTCTTATCCTGCATCAACACAACACCCAAACCAGAATGTGAAGCATCACAATAAACTATAAAATCTTTACCTTCCACCGGTAGTGCTAGAATAAGTGTTGTGGTCAAGAGAGTCTTGAGGTTTTGAAAGCTCCCTTCACATTTTTCAGTCCATTCAAATGGTACCTCCTTTTTGGTCAAATTTGTTAAATGTGTGGCAATGGAAGAAAAATTCTTCACAAATCGACGATAATAGCTGGCAAGCCCCACAAAACTCGTAATTTCAGTCACAGAACTTGATCGAACCCAATTTCTAACCGCGTCGATCTTTTCGGGATCTACCAACTATTACCCCTTCTTTTGAAACTACATGCCCCAAAAAGGAAACCAAAATCAACCAAAATTCACGCTTAATTTTTTTTTGCATACAACCTTTGTTTACCAAGAAAACCCAGAACAATACGAAGATGGTCGGCATGCTCTTCCTCACTTTTTAAATTGACAAAAATATCATCAATACAGACTATAACAAATGAATCAAGAAATGGTTTGAACACACCATTCATCAAACTCATAAAGGTTGCAGGCGCATTCGTCAACCCAAACGACATAACTAGAAACTCGTAGTACCCATCGCGGGTTCTAAACACCATCTAGGGCATATCCTCAGGCCTAATTTTTAATTGATGTTAACCAGACCTTAGATCGATTTTAGAAAAGACTGATGCACCTTGCAATTGGTCAAAAATATCATACATCCAAGGCAGTGTATACTTGTTCCGAATGGTAATCCTATTTAATTGACAATAGTCTATACACATTCTCATACTACCATCCTTTTTCTTAACAAACAAAATTGGAGCACCCCATGAGGAAGCACTAGGACGAATAAATCATTTATCAAGCAGCTCTTGTATTTGAGCGTTAAGCTCTCTTAACTCTGTCGCGGCCATGAGATATGGAGGAATAAAAATGGGGCTGGTACTAGGCTCCAAATCAATGCATAAATATATATCTCTATTCGGAGGCATACCACGCAAATTGGTAGGAAACACTTCTCTAAATTCTGACACCACAGGAATAAACTCAATAGATGGAGACTCAACCTCAACATCCCAAAGATGAGCCAAATAAGCTAAACAACCCTGCCCTATCATTTTCCTAGCCCAAATGGAGGATATGATCTTAGCTTGCTTAGGCTTGTACACCTCTTTCCACTCTAATTTTTTCCTTCCCAAAATTTCTAGAGTTACATACAAAGAAGCACTTAATTTTTTTTAAATATTTCGGTTGGTTAAATTTGTTTCATCTACAAGTTTTTAATGCATCGTTTCAAAGAGCTTTTGGGAGAATGAAGTTTATTTAAAATGACACGTAAAATTGGATGAATGAAGAACTTTTGAGCCGTTTCGTGGTGTCTCATGTAGAAAAAGATGCATCTATTAATATAATAAATTATAATATTGTAAAAATAGTTTAAAAGATGAAACCTTATCAATTAAGATTTTGATATAATAGTTAGTAAAATTGACTTTTACAATTTTACATGTTTTACATAATTATCTCAAACATTTTTTTATATATTCTTATAATTAATTAAGTGAAATATGTAGAATGTCTTAAGTCGATTATTATCATCTAAAAGATGGAGGAAATAAGATGGCAATGCAGTCATATAGAACTAAACATAAACAAACAAGATACATAATTATTTAAAAGTCATGACTTAGAGAAAAATAGAATAAGAGAAAAATAAACAAGTAATGAACAAAGTCAATTTTGGATGCAAAAATATTACCTTATTTTAATATTAAAATAAAATAAAATTTACATAATCAAAAACAATTTATTTCTTATCTATGCTTATCATTTTTAGGGGTTTGAGTCGAAGAAAAATCCAAAAAAAAAAACTAAAAAAAATCAAAAGATAATAAATGGGTCGGAGAAAGCGGTTAGAGAAAATAATCAAAATTGAGCATAAAGACAAACTTTTCTTTTAACTTTTTTGTTCATATACTATATTACTTATTTAAAAAAAAATAAAGACGACATTTGATCCATGCAGTTTTTAGCATTGTGATTCGTTATATTTTTTATGAATTTTCTAGTCTTTTCAAAAAAGAATAAATTAAAGTTCCACAATTTAATAGAAAAAGGTTTTAAATTATTTAAATATGAACAAAACTGCTCGATTTGGTCAAATCATAAAATATTTAAGGGACCATTTTGAGCCCACCAAGATTAAAGTCCTTTGTAGATAAACTTTAAAGTATATTTCTCTATACGTTAAAATTATTCTAAAAATTAAAAGGAGGATGAATGTTTTTTGTATTCAACCAGTGAAAACGCTGAATTGATTATTTAAATATATTTTAATGATTGACTTGTATTTTATTTTCTTTTGTGTGTAGCATCAATAATCCGAGGTAGATTAAAAGTATCCATTTAATGAGTTTACAATTTAAGTAATTAGCATTGAACGCTTTGTAGATTGAAACTATTTAATATAGAAATAAGAGCTTTTGAAATTTATCAAAATTTCACCTAACATCAATTCCTAGAATTAAAAAACATAGGGTTAGGATATATATGCAATGAAATAATTTGATCAATCTCTTCCATTGATTCTTTTCATTTGTAATCATCTACTACTCTTTGCAATTTAAAAAAATAATAATTTATTTGACTTTATATATATATTCATCTGCTACTCTTTGCAATTTAAAAAAATAATAATTTATTTGACTTTATATACATATATATAGATATAATCATTAGAAAATCTATAATTTATTTCATTTAACATCACAACTAGAATTTCCAAAGAGAAAGATACAATTTTCTTAATAATACCCAATATTTGTCCCTTCATACTAAAGAAATAAGCATGTAATATGCAATCTCATAAAAAAATTCTATGACCAACACTAATTTCTTGCAGCTTCTGTGTTCAATCTTTCGACAATAGGTAACCACTTATCATACTGCAAATAAAAAAGCCACATAAAGTTAGTAATCAATTAACTTAAGAAATTTCATAAACGAATTTTTGCTGAAATGAAAATTCACCTCTGCCTGCATTTGGTCGCAATCATTACGAAACTCACTAAGAAGCTTCTTTTCTTCTTCTTCAGCAGTGGCAGAACAAGTTTTGTTTCTCTCTATCAGTTTACTTTGGAATTTATAATTGAAGACAAGTGTTTTTCTTTTCTTTTCAAGATTTTTGAATCCTTTCTTGATTCTCTCACTAAAAATTAAAAGAACCATAAATGAATCGTGAAGCCTATAAAAAACAAACAAAACATTAAAAAATTATACAGAACATTGAATAGAAACTCACTTGATCATCTTCTGTTTTGAAGAATCCATTGGTAAAGGAAATTTCGACAAGGTTAATAATAAAGAAGATTGATTTATTTAGTGTGGTATATAATTTGCTTCTCAGAAGAGGGAAGTCCCTCTTTAAATAGATGTCTTCATTATATTCTTACCAAATATAATATTTAAAGTTTAAATTGTAATGGACATTTTATTATTTTTGTGAGATTTGTTTATGTTAAAAATGGTAATAAATTAATTTTGTTGCTCAATTTTATTAGATTAATTGGATTTGATATATCCTAAATAATAAGTAATAAACTATTTTAATGAATAATTATAAATTTTAAATTTAATAATTATTTTTCTAAATAATGTTAATCATGTAGATATTTTTTAGTCAACAAGCAAAGTTTTTATTCAACCAGAAATATTTATTGTCAAATCTACTACCCCTAATCTCTCATCTATCTTTATTTATACACTTGGGTATCACCAGTTTCATTTTAGTCAACTAGGCAAATCCTTCCTTTAAAGTTGAGCACACCTTACGCATCAAGAGTGGTCTCTTGTGCCTTACCAATCACAGTCTTTTTCATAAGCTCATTCAAGTTTTCATCCTCAAACTATTTGGCCTTAATCTCCTCAATGAACGTGACCCTTACCTCAATGCTAGCTAACACCCCGCCTTTTTCTGAGATGCCTAACCGCATGAATTTAGACTCCAAGGTTTGAATTTTCTTAGCCAACGGTCGCTTGGTTACATTCAAGCAAGCTAGACTACCCATACTCACCGCTTTTCAACTCAAAGCGTCTGCCACGACATTAGCCTTACTCAGATTGTATTGAATGGTCATATCATAAAATTTGACTAACTTTATCTACCTTCGCTGTCTCAAATTCAGATCCTTTTGAGTGAACACATGTTGCAAACTACGATGATCAGTAAACACCTCACACTTAACACCGTAGAGATAATGCCCCAGATCTTAAGAGAAAACACGGCCGCTGCCAAATCCAAATCATGTGTTGGATAATTCCTCTCATTCACCTTCAATTGACGCGATGCATAAGCTATAACATTCTTATCCTGCATCAACACAATACCTAAACCAGAATGTGAAGCATCACAATAAACTATAAAATCTTTAACTTCCACTAGTAGTGCTAGAATAGGTGTTGTGGTCAAGAGAGTCTTAAGCTTTTGAAAGATCTCTTCACATTTTTCAGTCCATTCAAATGGTATCTCTTTTTTGGTCAAATTTCTTAAATGTGTGGCAATGGAAGAAAAATTCTTCACAAGTCGACGATAATAGCTAGCAAGCCCCACAAAACTCCTAATTTCAGTTACAGAACTTGGTCGAACCCAGTTTCTAACCTCTTTGATCTTTTGGGGATCTACCATTACCCCTCCCTTTGAAACTACATGGCCCAAAAAGGCAAACGAAGTCAACCAAAATTCACACTTAGAAAATTTTGCATACAACCTTTGTTTCCCAAGAACACCTAGAACAATACGAAGATGGTCGGTATGCTCTTCCTCGCTTTTCAGATAGACCAAAATATCATCAATAAAAACTATAACAAATGACTCAAGAAATTGTTTTAACACACCATTCATCAAAATCATAAAGGTTGCAGGGTCATTAGTCAACCCAAACGACATAACTAGAAACTCGTAGTTCCCATAGTGGGTTCTAAACGCCGTCTTGGGCACATCCTCAAGCCTAATGTTTAATTGATGGTAACCAAACCTTATATCTATTTTAGAGAAGTCTGATGCACCTTGCAATTGGTCAAAAAGAACATCTATCCGAGGCAGTGGATACTTATTCTGAGTGGTGACTGACATTCTCATACTACCATCCTTTTTCTTAACAAACAAAACCGGAGCACCCCACGAGGAAGCAATAGGATGAATAAAACCATTATCAAGAAGCCCTTGTATTTGAGCCTTAAGCTCTCTTAAATATGTTGGGGTCATGCGATATGGAGGAATAGAAATGGGGCGGGTACTAGGCTCCAAATCAATGCAGAAATCTATATCTCTATCCGGAGGCATACCAGGTAAATCGGTAGGAAACACTTCTCTAAATTCTGACACCACAGGAATAGACTCAATAGATGGAGACTCAACCTCAACATCCCGAATATGAGCCAAATAAGCTAAACAACCCTGCCCTACCAGTTTCCTAGCCCGAATGAAGGATATGATCTTAGCTTGCTTAGGCTTGTACAACCCTTGCTACTCTAATTTTTCCCCTCCGGGAATTTCTAGAGTTACAGACAAAGAAGCACTTAATTATTTTTTAAATATATCGGTTGGTTAAATTTGTCTCTTCTACAAGTTTTAAATGCATCCTTTCAAAGAGCTTTTGGGAGAATGAAGTTTATTTAAAATAACATGTAAAATCGGATGAATGATGAACTTTTGAGCCGTTTCGTGTTGTCTCATGTAGAAAAAGATGCATCTATTAATATAATAAATTATGATATTGTAAAAATAGTTTAAAAGATGAAACCTTATCAATTATGATTTTGATATAACAGTTAGTAAAATTGACTTTTACAATTTTACATGTTTTACATAATTATCTCAAATATTTTTTTATATATTCTTATAATTAATTAAGTGAAATATGTTGAATGTCTTAAGTCGATTATTATCATGTAAAAGATGGAGGAAATAAGATGGCACTGTAGTCATATAGAACTAAACATAAACAAACAAGATACATAATTATTTAAAAATCATGACTTAGAGAAAAATAGAAGAAGAGAAAAATAAACAAGTAATGAACAACGTCAATTTTCGATGAAAAAATCTATAAAAATTACCTTATTTTAATATTAAAATAAACTAAAATTTACATAATCAAAAACAATTTATTTCTTATCTATGCTTACCATTTTTAGGGGTTTGAGTCGAAAAAAAACACAAAATAAAAATAAAAATATCAAGAGATAATAAATGGGTCGGAGTAAGCAGTTAGAGAAAATAATCAAAATTGAGCATAAAGACAAACTTTTCTTTTAACTTTTTTGTTCATACATTATATTACTTATTTAAAAAAAAATAAAGACGACATTTGATCCATGCAGTTTTTAGCATTGTGATTCACGATATTTTCTATGAATTTTCTAGTCTTTTCAAAAAAGAATAAATTAAAGTTCCACAATTTAATAGAAAAAAGTTTTAAATTATTTAAATAAGAACAAAACTGCTCGCTTTGGTCAAATCATAAAATATTTAAGGGACCATTTTGAGCCCACCAAGATTAAAGTCCTTTGTAGATAAACTTTAAAGTATATTTCTCTATACGTTAAAATTATTCTAAAAATTAAAAGGAGGATGAATGTTTTTTGTATTCAATCAGTGAAAACGCTGAATTGATTATTTAAATATATTTTAATGATTGACTTGTATTTTATTTATTTTGTGTGTAGTATCAATAATCTGAGGTAGATTAAAAGTATCCATTTAATGAGTTTACAATTTAAGTAATTAACATTGAACGCTTTGTAGATTGAAAATATTTAATACATAAATAAAACTTTTGAAATTTATCAAAATTTCACCTAACATCAATTCTTAGAATTAAAAAACATAGGGTTAGGATAAATTTGCAATGAAATAATTTGATCAATCTCTTCCATTGATTCTTTTCATTTGTAATCATCTACTACTATTTGCAATTTAAAAAAATAATAATTTATTTGACTTTATATATATATATATGTATATATATATATATATATAAACATAATCATTAGAAAATCTATAATTTATTTCATTTAACATCACAACTAGAATTTCCAAAGAGAAAGACACAATTTTATTAATAATACCCAGTATTTGTCCCTTCATACTAAAGAAACAAGCATGTAATATGCAATCTCATAAAAAGTTTCTATGACCAACACTAATTTCTTGTAGCTTCTGTGTTCAATCTTTCGACAATAGGTAACCACTTATCATACTGCAAATAAAAAGGCCACATAAAGTTAGTAATCAATTAACTTAAAAAATTTCATAAACGAATTTTTCTCTGATATGAAAATTTACCTCCACTTGCATTTGGTCGCAATCATTACGGCACTCACTAAGAAGCTTCTTTTGTTCTTCTTCAGCAGTGGCAGAACAAGTTTTATTTCTCTCTATCAGTTTACTTTGGAATTCATAATTGAAGACAAGTGTTTTTCTTTTGTTTTCCAGATTTTTGAATCCTTTCTTGATCCTCTCACTAAAAATTAAAAGCACCATAAATATATCGTGAAGCCTATAAAAAACAAACAAAACATTAAAAAATTATAAAGAATATTGAATAGAAACTCACTTGATCATCTTCTGTTTTGAAGAATCCATTGGTAAAGGAAATTTCGACAAGGTTAATAATAAAGAAGATTAATTTATTTAGTGTGGTATATAATTTGCTTCTCAGAAGAGGGAAGTCCCTCTTTAAATAGATGTCTTCATTATATTCTTACCAAATATAATATTTGAAGTTCAAATTGTAATGGAAATTTCATTATTTTTGTGAGATTTGTTTATGTTAAAAATGGTAATAAATTAATTTTGTTGCTCAATTTTATTAAATTAATTGGATTTGATATATCCTAAATAATAAGTAATAAACTATTTTAATGAATAATTATGAATTTAAAATTTAATAGTTATTTTTCTAAATAAGGTTAATCATGTAGTTTTTTTCAGTCAACAAACAAAGTTTTGATTCAACCAAAAATATTTATTGTCAAATCTACTACCCTTATTGGGATTCAGCGCTACCTCTCATCTATCTTTATTTGTACACTTGGGTATCACCAGTTTCATTTTAGTTAACTAGGAAAATCCTTCCTTTAAAGCTGAGCACACCTTACGCATCAAGAGTGGTCTCTTGTGCCTTACCAATCGCAGTCTTCTTCTTAAGCTCATTCAAGTTTTCATACTCAAACTGTTTGGCCTTAATCTCCTCAATGAACGTGACCCTTACCTCAATGCTAGTTAACACCCCGTCTTTTTCTGAGATGCCCAACCGCATGAATTTAGACTACAAGATCTGAATTTCCTTAGCCAACGGTTGCTCGGTTACACACAAGCAAGCTAGACTACCCATACTCACCGCTTTTCAACTCAAAGTGTCTGCCACGACATTAACCTTACTTGGATGCTATTGAATGGTCATATCATAATCTTTGACTAACTTTATCCACCTTCGCTGTCTCAAATTCAGATCCTTTTGAGTGAACACATGCTGCAAACTACGATGATCACTAAACACATCACAATTAACACCATAGAGATAATGCCGCCAGATCTTAAGAGAAAACACAACCACTGCCAAATCCAAATCATGTGTTGGATAATTCCTCTCATTCACCTTCAATTGACGTGATGCATAAGCTATAACATTCTTATCCTACATCAACACAACACCTAAACCAGAATGTGAAGCATCACAATAAATTATAAAATCTTTAACTTCCACTAGTAGTTCTAGAATAGGTGTTGTGGTCACGAGAGGCTTGAGCTTTTGAAAGATCTCTTCACATTTTTCAGTCCATTCAAGTGGTATCTCTTTTTTGGTCAAATTTCTTAAATGTGTGGCAATGGAAGAAAAATTCTTCACAAATCGACGATAATAGCTAGCAAGCCCCACAAAACTCCTAATTTCAGTCACAGAACTTGGTCAAACTCAATTTCTAACTTCTTTGATCTTGTGGAGATCTACCATTATCCCTCCCTTTGAAACTACATGGCCCAAAAAGGCAAACGAAGCCAACCAAAATTCACACTTAGAAAATTTTGCATACAACCTTTGTTTCCCAAGAACACCTAGAACTATACGAAGATGGTCGGTATGCTCTTCCTCGCTTTTCAAATAGACCAAAATATCATCAATAAAATCTATAACAAATGACTCAAGAAATGGTTTTAACACACCATTCATCAAAATCATAAAGGTTGCAGGAGCATTAGTCAACCCAAACGACATAACTAGAAACTCTTAGTTCCCATAGCGGGTTCTAAACGCCGTCTTGGGCACATCCTCAACCCTAATGTTTAATTAATGGTAACCAGACCTTAGATCTGTTTTAGAGAAGTCTGATGCACCTTGCAATTGGTCAAAAAGATCAGCTATCCGAGGCAGTATATACTTATTCTTAATGGTGACCCTATTCAATTGAAGATAGTCTATACACATTCTCATACTACCATCTTTTTTCTTAACAAACAAAATTGGGGCACCCCACGGGGAAGCACTAGGATGAATAAAATCATTATCAAGAAGCTCTTGTATTTGAGCCTTAAGCTCTCTTAAATCAGTCGGGGTCATGTGATATGAAGGAATAGAAATGGGGCGGGTACTAGGCTCCAAATCAATGCATAAATCTATATATCTATCCGGAGGTATACCAGGCAAATCGATAGAAAACACTTCTCTAAATTCTGACACCACAGGAATAGACTCAATAGATGAAGACTCAACCTCAACATCCCGAATATAAGCCAAATATGCTAAACAACCCTGCCTTACCAGTTTCCTAGCCCAAATGGAGGATATGATATTAGCTTGCTTAGGCTTGTACAACCCTTCCCATTCTAATTTTTCCCTTCCGGGAATTTCTAGAGTTACAGACAAAGAAGCAGTTAATTTTTTTTTAAATATTTCGGTTGGTTAAATTTGTCTCTTCTACAAGTTTTAAATGCATCGTTTCAAAGAGCTTTTGGGAGAATGAAGTTTATTTAAAATAACATGTAAAATCGGATGAATGATGAACTTTTGAGCCGTTTCGTGTTGTCTCATGTAGAAAAAGATGCATCTATTAATATAATAAATTATGATATTGTAAAAATAGTTTAAAAGATGAAACCTTATCAATTATGATTTTGATATAATAGTTAGTAAAATTGACTTTTACAATTTTACATGTTTTACATAATTATCTCAATTTTTTTTTTATATATTCTTATAATTAATTAAGTGAAATATGTTGAATGTCTTAAGTCGATTATTATCATCTAAAAGATGGAGGAAATAAGATGGCACTGCAGTCATATAGAACTAAACATAAACAAACAAGATACATAATTATTTAAAAAGCATGACTAAGAGAAAAATAGAAGAAGAGAAAAATAAACAAGTAATGAACAAAGTGAATTTTCGATGCAAAAATCTATAAAAATTACCTTATTTTAATATTAAAATAAACTAAAATTTACATAATCAAAAACAATTTATTTCTTATCTATGCTTACCATTTTTAGGGGTTTGAGTCGAAAAGATACACAAAAAAAAATTTAAAAAAATCAAGAGATAATAAATGGGTCGGAGTAATCGGTTAGAAAAAATAATCAAAATTGAGCATAAAGTCAAACTTTTCTTTTAACTTTTTTGTTCATACATTATATTACTTATTTTTAAAAAAATAAAGAGGACATTTGATCCATGCAGTTTTTAGCATTGTGATTCACGATATTTTCTATGAATTTTCTAGTCTTTTCAAAAAAGAATAAATTAAAGTTCCACAATTTAATAGAAAAAAGTTTTAAATTATTTAAATAAGAACAAAACTGCTCGCTTTGGTCAAATCATAAAATATTTAAGGGACCATTTTGAGCCCACCAAGATTAAAGTCCTTTGTAGATAAACTTTAAGGTATATTTCTCTATACGTTAAAATTATTCTAAAAATTAAAAGGAGGATGAATGTTTTTTGTATTTAATCAGTGAAAACGCTGAATTGATTATTTAAATATATTTTAATGATTGACTTGTATTTTATTTTATTTTGTGTGTAGTATCAATAATCCGAGGTAGATTAAAAGTATCCATTTAATGAGTTTACAATTTAAGTAATTAGCATTGAACGCTTTGTAGATTGAAAATATTTAATACAGAAATAAGAGCTTTTGAAATTTATCAAAATTTCAGCTAACATCAATTCTTAGAATTAAAAAACATAGGGTTAGGATAAATTTGCAATGAAATAATTTGATCAATCTCTTCCATTGATTCTTTTCATTTGTAATCATCTACTACTATTTGCAATTTAAAAAAATAATAATTTATTTGACTTTATATATATATATATATATAAACATAATCATTAGAAAATCTATAATTTATTTCATTTAACATCACAACTAGAATTTCCAAAGAGAAAGATACAATTTTCTTAATAATACCCAATATTTGTCCCTTCATACTAAAGAAATAAGCATGTAATATGCAATCTCATAAAAAAATTCTATGACCAACACTAAATTCTTACAACTTCTGTGTTCAATCTTTCGACAATAGGTAACCACTTATCATACTGCAAATAAAAAGGCCACATAAAGTTAGTAATCAATTAACTTAAAAAATTTCATAAACGAATTTTTGCTGAAATAAAAATTTACCTCCGCCTGCATATGGTCTCAATCATTACGGAACTCACTAAGATGCTTTTTTTGTTCTTCTTCAGCAGTGGCAGAACAAGTTTTGTTTCTCTCTATCAGTTTACTTTGGAATTCATAATTGAAGACAAGTGTTTTTCTTTTGTTTTCCAGATTTTTGAATCCTTTCTTGATCCTCTCACTAAAAATTAAAAGCATCATAAATATATCGTAAAGCCTATAAATAACAAACAAAACATTAAAAAATTATAAAGAACATTGAATAGAAACTCACTTGATCATCTTCTGTTTTGAAGAATCCATTGGTAAAGGAAATTTCGACAAGGTTAATAATAAAGAAGATTGATTTATTTAGTGTGGTATATAATTTGCTTCTCAGAAGAGGGAAGTCCCTCTTTAAATAGATGTCTTCATTATATTCTTACCAAATATAATATTTGAAGTTCAAATTGTAATGGAAATTTTATTATTTTTGTGAGATTTGTTTATGTTAAAAATGGTAATAAATTAATTTTGTTGCTCAATTTTGTTAGATTAATTGGATTTGATTTATCCTAAATAATAAGTAATAAACTATTTAAATGAATAATTATGAGTTTAAAATTTAATAGTTATTTTTCCAAATTAGGTTAATCATGTAGTTTTTTTCAGTCAACAAGCAAAGTTTTTATTCAAACAAAAATATTTATTGTCAAATCTACTACCCTTATTGGGATTCAGCGCTACCTCTCATCTATCTTTATTTATACACTTGGGTATCACCAGTTTCATTTTAGTCAACTAGGCAAATCCTTCCTTTAAAGCTGAGCACACCTTACGCATCAAGAGTGGTCTCTTGTGCCTTACCAATCACAGTCTTCTTCTTAAGCTCATTCAAGTTTTCATCCTCAAACTGTTTGACCTTAATCTCCTCAATGAACGTGACCCTTACCTCAATGTTAGCTAACACCCCGCCTTTTTCTGATAAGCCCAACCGCATGAATTTAGACTCCAAGGTCTGAATTTCCTTAGCCAACGGTCTCTTGGTTACACTCAAGCAAGCTAGACTACTCATACTCACCGCTTTTCAACTCAAAGCGTCTGCCACGACATTAGCCTTACTCGGATGGTATTGAATGATCATATCATAATCTTTGAGTACCTTTATCCACCTTCGTTGTCTCAAATTCAAATCTTTTTGAGTGAACACATGTTGCAAACTATGATGATCAGTAAAACACCTCACACTTAACACCATAGAGATAATGCCGCCAGATCTTAAGAGTGAACATGGCCGCTGCCAAATCCAAATCATGTGTTGGATAATTCCTCTCATTCACCCTCAATTGACGCGATGCATAAGCTATAACATTCTTATCCTGCTTCAACACATCACTTAAATCAGAATGTGAAGCATCACAGTAAACTATAAAATCTTTAACTTCCACCAGTAGTGCTAGAATAGGTGTTGTGGTCAAGAAAGTCTTGAGCTTTTGAAAGCTCTCTTCACATTTTTCAGTCCATTCAAATGGTATCTCTTTTTTGGTCAAATTTCTTCAATGTGTGACAATGGAAGAAAAATTCTTCACAAATCGATGATAATAGCTGATGTTAGGTCAAAATACATATTTTTAATCATTATTTGCCTCATATTTATTATTTATATTTGTCCTTTTTGAGCATAGATTTTATGAATTGTGCTAAATTGTGTATTTTATTTGTAGGATTAAATTGATGGAAAAATGAAGAAGTTTGGAGCAAGGAAATCAAGCAGGCAGCTTAATGGATTAAAAGTTATAAAATAATACATAAGTTATATTGCAATTACAATTGCAATTTGCTGCCACGTGTAAGAATCTGAAGATAGGCACAAATTCTTTGAGGCGGCAGTACTGTTCACGGACAGTTTCACGGGAAAAAAAAGGAATCCAATTCCTTTTGGTTTTGGATTCCTAATTTAATTTGGACTCAATTATTTTAGTTAGGATTTCTATATCTATAAATAGGGCATGAAAAATTATTCTTGAGAGCAAGAACCAAGATACAAGACACAATATAAATTTTCTTCTAGCTTAGGAACTTTGGAAGAGCCGCCGTGGAGGCCGGAGAATTGTGGTTTATTCTTTCTTCTCCTTTATTATTTATTTGTATTCGTGATTTATAAAAGATAGTTTAGCTATTGTTCTTAAATTTTTATGATTAACACAAACATATTTATTGTAATAAATTTTGATTGTGTTCTTGAGATAATGAGTAGCTAACTTTCATAACTAGGGTTGTGGGAACCATGAGCGAT
>JAJOOO010000516.1:0-54168 GCA_029582685.1 Solanum piurae | reverse complement strand
ATTAAATGAATAAGTTATATTTAGAAATAATACCTTGCATTGTTAATGTCATGATTTATTATGTTTAAATGAATAAGTTGTATTAAAATAGTATTGAATATGTATATCTCTAATATATTATATATGTATAGTAGTATTTGATTGCTTCAATTTCAAAGTGGTGAATCGACATGAAAACATTGTAATTGTTTTCTAATCATCTAATATATGTATTAGAGCCTAATTAATTTAAATTCGTGTCCTGTAAGGTCTCATAGTGAGGAACCACATCTACTAATAAAAATCATATTCAAAATTCAAAATTAAAACCTTTATTTCAAAAAAAAAAAACTCCCTCCATTGCATCATTTCGATGGGTAGTTAGTTATCCACCAAAACTCTTAATCGTGATGAGAAATTTTATTTTAGCAAAAAGAGTCTCAACCAACTTAACTTCTATGAAGCTCTCTTATTACTTTAAAACAAGTGGACTTATGGATCTCACTTGCTTCAAATTCAATAAAATATTATCGAAGATGACAAAAATTTTAGAGTATATGTTGAGTAAAATAGACGAAAAGTATATGCCATTTTTTTACCCCAACCCTGCTCAAAAGGGCACTTGAATTATTTTTAAAGAAATTACTCCCTCCGTCCTATTTTATATGTCATCATTTTCTATAAATAGTTGAACCACAATACTTGTCATTTTATAAAATTTATGCATAAATTACCATATTTTGCCAATTATATCCTTGATAGAATAGTTAATTAATCTTGTCATTTATTTATAAAGAAAACATTAAATAAAGATAGAAGGGTAAAGTTACATTATTTCTTAATGCAAGTACAAAGTAAAAAGGTGACATAAACTCTTATATTTTAGATAATAATCACTGCAACAAAAATATTTTTTCGCGGTAATAAATATACATATTAATAAAGAGTGATAAAGCCTTTATCGACATTAGTTAAATGTCATTGAATTCAGTGTCGCTATAGGCTTTAGGGACATTTACAAAGAGTGCTAAATGCCGCTAAAAATACATTTTTAGTGGCACTTAAGCTACTATCGTTAATTAATTACCGCTAAAGATTATTTTTTATATAGTGAATCCATCTATTTATGACCCCCCCAATGATTCTTATCTACTCTTTCAGTCATTTGATCTCTGGGAATGAATGCTTGCAGTAAAAAGATTGTTCATTAAAAAATAGAAAGATTATATTAATGAATATTTATTACTAATGTATTATTGTTTATTTTTCATTAATAGATTTGTAATTAATTGTAATTTAATGAATTATAGCAGTTAGTAGTTGTGTTATTAATAGTTTTAATTAAAATATCATATTATGATTTTAGGATAATGTATTATTTTTCATATTTATTACTAATGTATTATTGTTTATTTTTTCATTAATAGATTTGTAACTAATTGAAGTTTAATGAATTATAGAAGTTAATAGTTGTGTTATTAATAGTTTTTATTAAAATATCATATTATGATTTTAGAATAATGTATTATTTGAATCAATATAAAGATAATAATTTTGTATTAAACTCATGAATATTTTTTAGGATATAAGTTATATTTCATATTTTTCAAACAAAAAAAAGGTGAAATATATTTTCAAAAATTATAATCAAATATATTTTGAAACTTCAATTCAAACTTCACCTAAATCTGATTTCTCAAAAATATTTTAAAAGTGCTAAATGGGTAGAATTATGTGGCCATAATTTGGCCAGAATTGTAAAAAGACTAATTTAACCTTTTTCCCTTTTAAAGTAAAGTCAAATCTTTATTACTACTATTTTCTAAGCTTCTAAAAATACGTGTGAACAACAATTATTATGTTTAGTGAGTTAGAATTATTATTAATTGTGTGAAGGAAATTATTTAATGGACTTTATAATGTGGGATCCATTACAATCTAACTTCACCTTCTTTTAATTCTTCCTAATTCACTCTTTCTTTGTTCCTTATTCTTCATCTTTTTTATCATCCTTTCTCCTTTCTTTTCCATTACATGTAAAATTAAATTATACAAATTCTAATTGCATAAGATATTTTTGGATACTTGTAAAATAACATTTATTTTTTCTATTATATACAAATCATTCAATTCTAAAATCAAGCACACAAAAAAAATATTCGTTAATATCTAATTTCATAACACAAAATTTGTTGGGGATAATTGTCACTCCCCGAGCCTACATCCTGGACGTGGCCGGCACTCGAAGACCATTGTTGGCCCCAAGCGAACCCTTGGTCTGACTTACTTACTCAGTGGAAGACTTAAAACATTAATACAAGGATTGAAATGCTAACTGACTCAACTGTCTGGAACTGGAATCAAAATATTTTTAAAATAAACATTTAACTTAGCAAAAATGGCAACTCAAATCTGAACATAAGTCAATAACAAAATGATAACGAATGAACTAACATCTGACTGACTATCTATGAAACCTCTAAAACTGAGATAGATGTCGGGACAGGACCCCCGATCATCCTAACAATTGAAATACTACAACAAACTGAAAGCAATAAAAGGAGTCATCTGGAACGCAAGAAGGCTCACCAACTGACTCTGGAGTGCTCAACTGAATCAACGGTGCGCTGGATGCCGATCCTCGTTACCTGCGTTTGCATCATAATACGATGCAGGCCAACTGTCATCAGTACATTGAATGTACGAGTATGCGAGTTGGAATGCTAAAACCACATAGGCTTGAAAGAGATTCTGAAAGAAACACTTACCTATGCTCTTCTCAACTCATGAAATACTTAAATGAACTCATTTCATTATAAAGCAGTTTAAAACAAGTGTCATATAAAGAAAAAGGAAAATTGTTTAAAACATGGTTTTCAACTCTGTGTGTATACAAAAATACAAATAACTCTGAGATATATAAAAATACAAAATAAACTGGTGTTAACTCATAATCATAAAAACATATCATGCTTCCTCTCAAAGTCTACTTGTGCAATGCACGAATGAAGTCCCATACCCCCATTCATACTAAGCAGAACCCCTTGAGGAACCATGCAATTACTATTGTGGGAGTTTCTCTAACCGACAACCACCACTATGAATCTAAGTGGTGATGCAACACTTTACCTCACGCTGCCAAGGCCGTCCTATACCCTGCCAAAGATATAGGACCTAACTGACTTAGTGGATCCACTAATCTATGCGAAAAGGATTCATCTAAAAACTGTGACCATTTTCTACCCATGATGGCTACATGGTTTTCATGGAGACTTGAGTTAATATGAAACTCGCATCCCCATATCGGTGCTCAATAATACTCCCAAAATATACTTAGTTCATTGTTTATAAAAACAAAACTCTTTCTCTGGTTTGAGATAATTACTCAAAAACTTAGCTTCAAAGCTCTCTCGGAAATCTCAGTCTCTTTTCTTGCTCAAATGTGAAAACATTTACTCTTTAACTGAAAACTAGCTCAAAGGCTCTTTTGGAAATCAAGGTTTCCCTTCTTCTTTAAATGTGAAAATATTTTTCTCTCTGGGAATACATAGTCCCGATATACTATTTTGAAGACATGAACTTTAAACTGTACTCTTTACTCAACTCAAAACTTAAGTCTTTAAAATAAAGTTAAAACGTTTGTAAAAGACTTTTGAAAACTTTGATGAACTTAACTTGACTTAACTCTGACTTTGATCTTAACTGTTCTTGACTTGACTCTTAATCGATCCTTGAATTGAATTATGGATTCAAGGATTATGATTTGTGATTGGAAGGACCTCATGATGTTTAGGAATGATTTCAAATAGCTAACACTAAGAAAAGTTACGAAATCATTGTCTTGGAACAAGTCCGCGATGCGGAGATGTTTCTGAATAAAAGCTCGCAAAATTAAATTTTGAGACAGAGGAGTCCGCGTCCTCTCCGCGACGCGGACCTGGGACCTGTTCCTTGTCCAACTTTTTCCTTCTTCGTTTTCCAGCCTCAATACGCCTAAACTCGACTATTGTTCTCAAATTCATTTTAAATTCAGATACCCAGCATATGTACTCAAGAACGTAAATCAAAACGACTCTAAAACTCAATGTAAAGATCTCATAAACTCTTCAATTCAGCCCAATTCAAGAACGACATTCAAATTCAAGAATACCTATCAAAAACATCAAGTTCCAAACTCTTTTAGGATGGATTTCGCTGAAATAAACATGCTTGGTGTGTGGGTGAACGAACCCAATGCTATGAAAGACTCACATACCTTGTAGGATCAATTCCTTCGCGAGGTCCACAATCAAATCGCACGATCTTGGCGAATCTTGAGCTTTTCCTCTACTTTCTCCTCTTTTCTCTTTTTCTCCAAGCCCTAGCGTGAATTCCAATAGACTAAAACTGACTAAAGTATGATTTGACCCATATTAAACTCCTAAAAAACGGATTAAAATAATAGGGTAAGGAAAAGACCAAAATACCCCTCCAAATCCGGATTGGACATTTCCTTATTCGAACAACTCAACTTCCAAGGGCATAACTTACTCATACGAACTCAGAATCGTGCAAACTTAGCGGAGTTGGAAAGATCAATCCAAGGGCTATCCAATCATATCTGGAACTACACCTAACTCATTATGAGCTAGGAGTTATGACCGTTTGAAGTTGACCAAAACTCATTTTTCCTAACTTAAACAAATTTCCAGATTTTAATTCTTTCCAAAAACGATTCTTTCCAATTCTCAAGTTCTTCCTAATTGTTTCAAATTGCGAGATGTTACAATATCTCCCCATTGGGAATATTCGTCCTCGAATGTGATTACCCTTACTAGGCTAAAGGTGTAACATCAATCATTCAGTTCAATCACCCAACTAGCAAATGCAACACAACATGCCAACTCATAAATTAAAGAGTACTAACAAGAAAATTAGTACCTTGATCTCCATATCTTCAGTTGGTACGATAATTAAAATAGCTCACATGCACTTCTTCAACATGGAGACATGAAATACCGGATGAACTGCTGCTAACTTTTGTGGTAGTTCCAATTCGTAAGCTACCTTGCCAATCCTTTGGAAATTCTGTAAGGACCTATATACTGGGGATTGAGTTTCTCCTTCTTACCAAACCTCATAACACTCTTCATGGATGGAACTTTCAAGTACACCCAATCACACAATCCACCTTTGATACCTCAAAACATTATATCCCCCATGTTCAAAGGCCACCACTTTTTGCTTATGAACACTTGCCTTTAATTCAAGCAATAAAGGATATTGGTATTTCTTGCCTTTTATTTCTGACACTAATAATGGTTCAAACCCATTCATCACCACTATTCTTCCTTCTGTGGAATCCGTTAATCGAACTCCTAATCGCGCCAGTCTATGCACCTCTTGTGCTAACTCTTTCTTACCTTCCTAAAAAATGGGCGGTACAACCCATAAACAATCTATTCAAGGCATCAGCAACAACACTAGTCTTACCTTGGTGATAAATAATACTCATGTCATAATCTTTGAGTACCCTAACTACTCTATGTGTCTGAGATTAAGCTCTTTCTGACTAAACACATACTGAAAACTCTGGTGATCGGTGAACACTTCCACATGAACACCATATAGATAATAGCGCCATATTTCAAAGCAAATATTACAGCAACCAACTCTAAGTCATGTGTTGGGTAATTCTTCTCATGAACTTTCATTGTCTTGAGGCATAAGCTATAACATTGTCATTCTGCATTAACACACAACCCAAACCAACTTTAGATGCATCATGATACACAACAGAGCCTTGCGTACCTTCTGGTAAGGTTAACACTGGGCAGTAGTCAACCTCTTCTTCAATTCCTGAAAGCTTTTCTCATAAGCTTCAGACTATTGAAACTTAACTATCTTCTAAGTCAATTTGGTCAAATAAAGCCCTTACCTTGAAAATCATTTAACTGCTCTTTCAACTCTGCTGGTTCCATTTTGTATGGCGGAATAGAGATAGGATGAGTATCTGGAATGAGGTATATGCCGAAGTCTATTTCTCTCTCAGGAGGGACTCTGGGTAGATCATCTAGGAAGACTCCTGGAAACTTGTTTACTATTGAAACTAAAACTGGCTGAATATGAGGTATCTCAACACTAGAGTCATTAACTCGGACTAAGTGATAGACACACCCCTTAGAAAGTAACTTTCTTGCCTTAAGGTACGAAAATGACCCTTAGGCACTGCTGAACTGCTTTTCCACTCTAAGATTGGCTCATTTGGAAACTGCAACTTGACAACTCGAGTTCTACAATCTATTGATGCATAACAAGCATGAAGTCAGTCCATACCTAGAATGACATCGAAATCTTCCATGTCTAACTCAATTAAAATATCCATGGTACTCTTGTGATTGACGGAACCGGGACAATCACGATAGACTCTCTCTGCTAGAATGGACTCACCAACAGGTGTAGAAACACTGAATGGTTCACTACGTTGCTCAGGAATAATATCAAAGTTCATAGCAAAATATGGAGTTATACAAGATAACTCGCTCCTGGATCTAATAAAGCATAAACAGTAAAGTCAAAGACTTGAATCATACAAGTGACAACATCTGCTGAATCCTCTTGCTCGTGGCGATTGTTGATAGCATTCAAGCGATTTGTTCCTCCGCCAGTACCGGAATTTACCCCTCTGTGTGCATCCCTGTCTGGTGGAGCAACCGAAGAAGATTGGGCTCTATTGCCCTAATTTCCACTACCTTGTCGTTTCTTAGGACACTCTTTCTTAAAGTGACCCTCTTGGCCACACTTGAAACAACCTGACTGGTCATCAAGACACTTGCCTGGGTGGATCCTACCACACCTAGCACATGCAGAAGCCCAATTACCTCATTGTGCCACCCTACCTTGAGTTAATATGAAACTCGCATCCCCACATCGGTGCTCAATAATACTCCCAAAATATACTTAGTTCATGTGTTTGTAAAAGCAAAACTCTTTATCTGGTTTGAGATAATTACTCAAAAACTTAGCTTAAAAGCTCTCTTGGCGAATATTGAGTTTTTCCTCTCCTTTCTCCTCTTTTCTCTTTTTCTCCAAGCCCTAGCGTGAATTCCAATAGACTAAAACTGACTAAAGTTTGATTTGACCCATATTAAACTCCTAAAAAATGGATTAAAATAATAGGGTAAGGAAAAGACTAAAATACCCCTCCAAATCCGGATTGGACATTTCCTTATTAAAACTGCCCAACTTCCAAATGACATAACTTACTCATACGAACTCGGAATCTCGCAAACTTGGCGGCATTGGAAAGATCAATCCAAGGGCTATCCAATCGTATATGGAACTACACCTAACTCATTATGAGCTAGGAGTTATGGCCGTTTGAAGTTGACCAAAAACTCATTTTTCCTAACTTAAACAAATTTCCAGATTTTAATTCTTTCCAAAAACGATTATTTCCAATTCTCAACTTCTTCCTAGTTGTTTCAAATTTTGAGATGTTACAATAATATTACATTTGTTTTCTTTATTTTAATTTCATTATAGTATATTTAATACACTATCATCAATATTAAAAAATAATATGATTTGATTTTTTTTTTCTTCACTAATATATTCATTTGAATATTATATTTCAAAAAATAAAATACTTATTTGAATATTATATTTCATAATCATCTTTTAAAAAATAAATAAAATATTTTTTTATGATAAACTTTAAAGACTATTCTTTTCAGATGATAAAAAAAAATTTAATAAAGTTTGTACTTTCATGTGATAAATATAGAAAGATAAGTTATGTGTGATAAATTTAATAGTTAGATGAATTTTATGTATTAAAAAAATAAGAAAGTAATATTTCGTGTTATAAATTCTTTTGATATTTTATAGTGAAAATATGACATAACACTATAAATAAGTTAATTATATACAAGGTAATTTTAGAAACTTCCTTTAATGTGATACTTCTCACAAAGTTCAGTAATATATTTGATACTTCTCACATGTGATTTTTTTTAAAACTTTTCTATTTCAATGATTAATTTCAGTCTTAAACATCGTATGTGTGGATTTATTTGCTTATCATTATCTGAATATTTGGTTCATTTAATAAAAAAAAAATTGTGTATATTTTTTGTGTATGTGTATAGTTCATTTGATTTATTTTTAAAAATAAATATTGTTCAGTTAATAAAAAAAATTGTACACTTTAGTTAAAAAAATAAATTTGAATTGTACCTTAAAAAATGTTCATAAGGTACCAATGCATACCTTTGGGGGGAAATTCGCTTAAAATAAATCTCTTTATTGAAGAAGACAATTAAATTTCTCATTAATAATAACTACAAATGACTATCTTATCTACTTAAGATTATACTTAATTATGTTGTAATACAAATTTAGTAAAATATAGTAATTAAGCGTAGATTCAAAAAAATAGTTGAATTTTTCTTTAAATATAATCAACTAAATAGATTAGTGTATATATATAATGGATGTTTTTCAAGAGAAAAAAATAATGTTATTTTGGAAATTAGATATTTCTAAAAAGTAATTGATGATAAGACATTTATAACTATGCCATAAATAACACATTAGATTTTTATATCAGAATCATTCCAAACAAGAATTAAGATATATAGACATTGGTGAAATTATTTTACTAATTTTAACCATGAATACAAAATACAGTTACTTCAATAATATTAATTAAGAGGATGTTTCAAAACAAATAAATAAAATATTACTCAATACCTACTTATCAATTATAATACTTTAAAATAGATGTATTTTATATAGGATACTATATTAAATTAGAATATATTTAATATATGTAAATAAAGTATAACATAATTAGGATATACATTTTTTAATAATTATTTTCATTTCATATAGAATTTTCATTTAACTTAAATATATTCAATATTTAAGTTACAGGGCAAAAATATTCAAAAATGTCACATCCCAAACTCAAGGGGAGCAACTGGCTCCTAATGCCAGAACTCAAGCCCGAGCCGACCCTACTGAACCATTTGCTACTAACGCATGGTAGCCACACGCAATCAAGAAAAAAAACAAGTATATCTCGGCTTAAAATTAAGCCCTCGGCCGGCAAGGCTCCTGTCAACAGATCTATAAAAGAAACAACTACTCCCAAGAGTTCATATAAAGAAATAGCCAACTAGCACAGAAGTCCTGATTGGGCTGTCAAGGCCACCATGATCTCTATAGCGAAACTGAAAGCAGATATATATCAATACAATACATCAAACAGCTAACAAGCATCAGCAAACCAACAAACTAGGCCAGCATGGCCATAACGTAGTTGTACACCCCACTAACTAGTCTGCAAGCCTCTAAGAGTAGTAAAGATTGGTGGAACAGGGCCCCAGCTTACCCATAAAAATATATACAACAAACACTAACAAACCTCCCAACTCTGGCAGCTCCGGAGGAAAGGGGCTAGCCAACCAGAGAGAAGTCAATCTTGCTGCTGAGGAGGTCTATTGGGTCGTCTGTCGGGTCCTGCATACATGAATGCAGCGCCCCCAGGCAATGGGGCGTCACTACAAAATAATGTACAGAGTATGAAAGGCTATAGACTAAATGAGTAAGTATCATAATATACCGAAAGCAATCATGTAAGGAAATCAAATTTAGATAAGCATGCTAACCCACTACTAAATCTAAAAAATACAATAATGATCAAACAGCAACCTAACCAATTCCTCATAAGCTCGGTAGGTACAAACAACATACCACCTACCTAGGGCCCCATAAGCCTAGAAGGTGCCAAATCAATCTACATAACTCTATCGGTAGCCCTTTGTCTTTGTAAGAAGTCACATAGCCCTCTTTGGCAACGATATAGCCCCGTAGGCAGCGCATAGCCCTCTTAGGTAACATCATAGCTCTGTGGGTTGCACGTAGCCCTCTTTTGCATCACATAGCCCTGTAGGCAACACATAGCACTCTTTGGCATCAATATAGCCCCGTGGGCAACACATAGCCCTCTTAGACAATAACATAGTCCTATTAGACAACATCATAGCCCCCATAGGCAGTTCATAGCTCAACAGCTAACCACAATAGCCTCAAGGGCGACAACAAACAATTGAATAAGCTAAAGGTGAGCAATTTAGCTATAAACAATATATATATATATATATATTTCCAAGTCGTTCCTAACTCAGGGTCATTCTTAATAGATTATGAGTCCCTATAATGAGGGTTTATAACCACTCAATCAGCCAACCATTCACAATTACATCTACAAGATCACCAACATTAACTACCCTACTATATCACTCCCAAGCTCTAAGGAAATATGTCGAACGAAGGGAATAGCCTTAACATACATTTTTCTTTATAATTTATGCTGAAAATACCTCTGTCCGCACCACTACAACACTAAAAAAAAGGTAAAATCAATCAGTAATTAAGGACAATAATTACTACGACAATCGATATGGATTCCTATCGTAAATTACTATCCAAGACCTAAGGTATCCATAAACTAATAAAAGATGATTCATACCTTTCTTTACACTCCCAGAACACTTAAATAAAATCAAACCACTGAAAAAACTATGCTGCCACAGCCTCCACAAAGCTACACCGATCAATTCACCATGAAAACTATACCACAACGACGAGCTCGCGTAGTAGGGCAATTTTCGATAAGGAGCCAAGAAGAGATTATGAACACCCAAGGATGATTTGAGGAGATTTTCTCTTATTTTCGTGGGTTTCTTTCAAGTTTGAATGAAGAAAAATGAAGAGGATGCTATCTTATAAGCTTCCACCGACTTAAGGGACCCACCTCACGTGCCTGCTTGTGCAGTCTCGCGAAAATGTAAATATCTCTCTATTCTGAAGTCGTATGAACAAACCGTTTGATGTGTTGAAAACTAGACTTGTAGACCTTTGATTTAATGGGTCATGGTCGCCATAACTTTTTATAGATTGGGAGAAAACTTCCGTGACATTTGACCCAAATTCCGAGAAATCTTTAAAAAGGAACTTACGATAACTTTCGCCAACTTTTATTTTGCGACTTACCTTACTTCAAAACTTGAGATACAACCCTTGAACATTTAAAATATGACATACCACATCATTCTTAATATTTTACTCACCCTCTTTGTCTTTCCACGAAGGTACGAGTTAATTAGACGTTTTGAAAAGTCAGGGTTTTACAAAAAATAAACTAGTTTATAGTGTGAACATGTCCTTTTACAATTTTGGCCAAATGTTTTATGCCCAAAAGGATTTTCCCATTAGGATATACATTTTTAAAAAATTATTTTCATTTAATATAGAATTTTCTATTGAAGGAAACAATTAAAATTCATGTTATTAATATACATAAAAATATGTTTTTAAATATAATTTAAAAATATTTCAATAACGATAATCAAAACTCAAAATACTTTAGAATTGATAAAAAAAAATCAACACATTATAGAACTACGTAATTTAATTTTTTAAATATTTAGTTTAATTTTTAAATATTTAGTTTTAAATACGTAATTTAATTTTTTTTAAATAATATTTAAATATGTAGTTTAATTTTTTAAAGCATAATAATTAACAAATATCAAAACAACAATATTAATGAGTAACTATCTTGGGTTGTTGTGAAATAGGATCGACACTTATGAACCATATGAGTTTTAGTATTTCTTTATTATATCAATATCTACCGATTCTGAAGTATTTTAAATTTTGACTGTTATTATTGAACTATTTTGCATTATATTAAAAAATATATTTAAAATTGAATTATATAATTATTAAAATAGGTAATTTAATTATTATTTTTTATTTAAAAGTGAGGCATGTAAGCCTCTTTTATTAAAAACACAAGTAAATGCAACAAACAAATTTGTGAAAAACACAAAAAAAAAAAATTACAATAGGTAAGTTAAATTTATTCATATAATAAATACAATAAAATTACTTAATTTTAAAAATTCTTAATCAGTTTCAAAAAAATATTAATTTGAGAGCAAAAAAAATATATTGTGACTACAACTATGTATACTTAATATTTTAACATATCATTTAATAACAAACATTTTTTTTATAAAACAACAAATAATATTGTCACGACCCAAATCGAGTCGTGAGTGGCACCCACACTTAATCTCCTAGGTCGGCGAATCAATGAATTCAACCCCAACTTATATTTATCATTCAGCTTACAAAATACTAACCATAATGCGGAAACTTAAATCTTATTAGTGTAAGAAACACAAATTCAGTATAGTCTACTATATGTCATTCCCAAAACCAGAAAGTCATCACATCAAGGACATCTAATATTCAAATGCTAAGTCTAAGAGTATCAAAGACACCGAAATAAATGAAATAAAGTAATTTGTGTCCGAAAACTAAGGACATCAGGTCATGACCGAGAGAATCCAACACAAGCTCGAATGAATAGCTCACCCTTGAACTTGATATGTTGAGACTGGCTAGAGCTGAGGGTGAGTCAAAGTCGCGGGTACACTCATTGCACTCCATAAAAGGAAAACAAAGAAAAACACAAGTAGGGCTCAGTACGGGACAACATGTACTGAGTAGGTATCATTGGCCAACCCAAAATAGAAACTAATATGTAATGAATAATAGTATAAAATCAACTATGACACTTAGCAGGTGGCAAGCAACAAACACATGAACCAGTGTCAACAACACTAAAGTAAGTACGTAATCAATCAACAATATCAAGATCACACATGAGGACTCATGCCTCCAAACCAAACTAATTTGACAATTGAGTTCTTTGAGATTGAATACATTAAGTCAATTCAATATCTTTTTCCTTCCTTTAATGTTACCGTGTCGGAACGTGACACTCTGATCCAATTATACCATATCGGAACGTGACACTCCAATCAAATAATACCGTGTCGGAACATGACACTCCGATCCAATAATACTGTGTCGGAACGTGACACTCCGATCCAATAATACCGTGTCGGAACGTGACACTCCGATCCAATTATACCGTGTCAGAACGTGACACTTCGATCCAACAATATCATTAATTTATCATTTATTATCACCACTTTTCAATTCATTAACAATATTTCATCAAACCTTCTTTATTCAAGGCATCACTTCGATAGAGAGGGTTCAAGATTATAAATTCCACGATCTCAGCATTTCAGACCAATCACAAACCACACCACCAAGCTACACAATCACACAATCAAGTACATAGAGAACTTCACAATATCATTCAATGTATATCAATCACTATTAAGAGTCTATCTATGAAATAGAATAAACCATAACCTACCTCTACCGAAGAACCAAAGTCAAGCAACTACTTCTCCAATGCTTTTCCTTTCCTCAATGCTTCCGAACCTTTCCAATCTATCAAGTATATATGCATAATTTGTAAGTTAACAAGCCTATAAATACTCATACTATTCTATGTCTAGCCTAGACCCAAAAACTCACCTAATTCTATAATTAATTTTTTAAAGTTCAAACCTAAGGGTAAGTCTTAATTCCTCCCATTAGCATAACTTTAATGTAATTCATATAATATACTACACCTTATATTTAATTACCTATCTCAATATATCAAATTTTAGTTTATAATATGGTAAAACTGAAACCACTGGTCACGATACCAGTGGCAGCCAACACATGAAATCACAAAATAAACTAACCAAAGAAAACAAATGTAACACGGAAACCCATTCCAAAATATGAACATAACAGTGACAATTCAATTCTATAAAACTTTCACCTGAAATCCACTCTTTAACTCAATAAACAATAATTTACCACTTATTGTTTTAGTACTTCACAATAATTTAATCAAACCAACCAACCATCAATTAACCATTGGCCCCAATTACTTTAGTTCCTGATTATTTTCTCCATTAGTCATATCAATATGCACACACTTATAAATTGCAGACTATCTTACTTATGATAATACACTATACACCTCATTCCTAATGTTGGATTATTAAATGGAAACCATGGCCAATAATTACCCACCAAAGTTTGTCCCCTAGATTTAAGAACTAACATCTAAACTTAAAGGAAATTCAATCATTTATTTAGATTATAAAGTGACCCATCTTATCATTATCATGACCCCTAAGGCAATTTTCCTAACTCAATTAAATAATCTCACTGGAAATCAGCCAATCCGTGGGAGACAAATTTGTCTCCAATAATCCCACACCCAACACCATTAATCACCAAAATTCAACCTAACACTACCACTAAAAACTCGTTCTTTTCAATTTCCCGTCTAATAACAATAATATAATAATAATAATCATAAAGCCTTTGTTCATATTCACAAAATACATATTGGATTTACTTGAGCACTCGTCGGCCTATCTGCAAATTGTATCGCCATAGTTGAAGTTCTCTTGAGTTTCTAACTCAAGATGGGAACCCCTAATTATTATTTAAGCCTAATTTTGGGAGTGGTAGAAGTGATCATTAATTCTAATGTTATTTTCCTTAACCACCAACTAAATAAATTATAAAAACTATCCCACTAATTTCATAATTGTAATTTCGAACAGTCCAAAATACCCATATCAGAAGAGTCTTTTATGAAATACAAAACTATAGTACTCAAAACGATCAAATGGGTCGTTACAAATACTAATAAAGAAAAATATATGTGTGAAGAAACTTTGATCTAGTTCATGTTTAACAAATTTGTATTGTCATTACATCAGAGAACTATGAAGATGTTCGTCTTTCAATTATTTTTTTATAAAAAAATATTTTGAAATCATAAAGAACTTTCTATATCCTTTCCTAGTTATTATAATTTTCAATGAAGCACCATCAACATTTGTGTTATAATACGATTCATTAATTTTAATGAGTCTTTATTTGTGTATGATGTGATTCATATACGTTAATCACATAATGGAGGAAACATGATGGTAATTTCAGTTTTCTTCATATTTCACTCACATACAGTCTAAGTATAATCGGATAAAATATATTTTTATCATTTAACTTTTTTCTAGAAAATTCATGCATAACAACAACTCTTTTAAATAAATAAGAGTAATTGTTTTGTCAACTTGGTGAATTTCATATTTTTAATTTGAGTATTATAGATATAAATTTTTAATATTGAAATTTAGATATAATTTATCTTTTCACGTTTAGAAATTATAAAGTAAAATAGATAGCCTACACTTTACTCCTCTTTTGTACTTTTTTTTTTTTTTATCATTAAGAAATAATAAATGAAAAATAAATAAACAAAAAAGAATAAGTAGAAAGGAGGAAATTTAGAAATTGAAAAAGATATATATTTTTTTTATATTTTTTTACTACTACTGTCATATATTTAATTTTTTTTTAAATCTTGAAAATTTCAAGTAAGAAGAGTGGGTGAGATTTATGTTTTCTTTGATGAATTTTGTGGTTCCTTTCTCATGTTTAATTATGAAACCATCAATAATTAATCTCATTAATCATTTTCAATGTCTTGGAAACATAATTGAAGAATATATTCAATATTTAAGTTAAAGGACAAAAATGTCCAAAAATAAACTAATTTATAATGTAAACATGTATTCTTACCATTCTGGCCAAATTATGGCCAAAAGAATTTTTCCTTAAAAATCTATGCTCAAACACTATTGTTGTTCCTAGGGGTGTTCACGGTTTGGATAAAAACCGATCCAAATCGAACCAAATCGATAAAATAAAACCAATTTTATTTGGGTTTGGTTTGGTTTTAGATTTTTGAAAACCGATAGTATTTGGTTTGGTTATGATTTTATTCGAAAAAATCGAAGAAATAACCGAATCGAACCGATGAATTATATACATATATTTTATTAATATGCATACTTAATATATTGTTTTTATAATCAATTTTAAAGATTTTATACATATTTTCATTAAAAATTCTTTATAATTTAGTTATTGAAAGCAAAAATGTCCAAGATGAAACATTTATCTTATTGATTTCATGTATATGAGTGTCTAGGTCAATTCTTTGTGGGACTGAAAATGTTATTGTCTCTTCCTTCTATGCCAATATAGTGAATTTTAAAGCTTTATTGAAAGTACATTTAGTGATCGAAAGTTCAGTAATTTAAGGCATACTAACTATTTTTCATTTTGAATGGATTGTTGTCACTTTTTTCACATTTTGAATGAATTGTTTCTTTTATTTTTGTGTATGGTTAATAACCGAATAACCGAACCAAACCAAACCGAAACCGACAAATGTATATTATATTTGGTTTGGTTTTGGTTTTGACCAATAACCGATCCAAACCGACCCGTGAACACCCCTAGTTATTCCCATTGTTTTCTCACTTTGCTAATTAATCCTTGGTTCCCATAATGACTTCAATGATTAGTTAATCATTATTGAATAATTACTCACATAATTATTTCTCAATTATTGCTAATTAATGATTCGAAGCAATGCAATAATATTAGTTCATTCAACTAATTTCAACGCTTATTCCCACTTCAATGATTAGTTAATCATTATTGAATAATTACTCACATAATTATTTCTCAATTATTACTAATTAATGATTCGAAGCAATGCAATAATATTAGTTCATTCAACTAATTTCAACGCTTATTCCCACCGTTCCTTTTTAGTTCTCATAAAAAAAAATTAGAGTAAAATAATATAAACTTTGATTAATAATTTAAAATATATTTATTTATCATATTAATATGAAAAAAATTGCAACTTATAATACTTTTCATATAGATTTTAAATATCTAATTATTATTTTTCGGAAAAGGGTCATATTTGTCCTTATACTCTTAGAAAAGGGTTATATTTACCATTCGTCATACTTTTTGATATATTTGCCCTTGCTAGCTAATTTTGGGCACATATTTACCTTTGGACAGTTAAGTATCATGTCACCACTTTTATTTAATGTTTACGTGGCGCTTACGTATGAATATATTTTTATTATAATTAAAAAATTACTTTCTATTTAATAGTTTACTTAATAAAATCTGACCTACCCAAACTCCTAACAATCTTGAACTTTTCCCCCAAACTCATCCTAAAACATCAGTATGACGTCACGGGCAAAATGTGCCCAAGGGCAAACATAATACCCAAAGAGAAGTATGTGTTCAAAGTTGGTTGACAAGGGCAAATATATCAAAAAAATATGACGAAGGATAAATATAACCTTTTTTAAGAGTACAAAAATAAATATGACTCTTTTTTGTTTTATTTTAAAATATCAAATTAATATAATTTAATTTAGCTTTGAAAATTAATCAAACGGATTCTCAAAAAACGCAACATGACAACTCAAAAAGGACTAAAAGAATATATCAATAGAAGAATTATAATTTATTACTCCAACTTATATCAATATATTTCTCATAATTTTATTATATTCAAGTGAATTTCGTGTAACTCGAATTATATTTAGAAACTTATCTAAATTAGTCCGAATTAATCGTAGAAATTCGACGCTTACATATTCCGCATACGACGCTTGACTGCAGCCAATATGAAAGTTGAGAAATACAAATTTGTAATATACTATGAAGTAGTTCATAGTTGATAATTAAACTTATTAATGTCACTATACGGATATTCCAATTTGTCATTCAAACCTTAATTATGCAGCCATTTTATTAATAGCAAATTTCAACTGATCAAGCCACAAAATTTAAGAGACAATATATTTGTTTGATAAAGAACGTCCACCGTTAACGACTGAGTCAGAATTTTTATTAAAAACAAAATTAATTTCTTATATTTATATTTGACGTGGTACATTTTTTTTAAAAAAAAAAAATTATATCATTTTTATTAATTATAAACCATCTTAATGTTAGTAAATAAATAATATTATATTTGATATTATCTCTTAATTTTTAAAATTAAATAATTATTTTTAATATAATAGACAAATAAAAAAATAGACGAGTAAAATATTATTAACAGATCATGGACCTCCCACGTTTATTTATATGGTCAATAGTTCTAGAGGAATTCAAATTCACCACACTCTAGAGGTTTCAACGTACAAAATATACATATATTTTTATGACCATTGTTGATAGAAATTCATTAATTGTTCTAATAATTAATTAAGAGGGGCATAAATATTTAATAGGAGTAGTATTCTATGCCTATAAATATAGGATAGTTTCTATTCTTGTTCATCCAAGGTTTTTCTTTTTGAGTTTTTTTAATTTATTCACAATTTATTATAACAAAAAAAAAAATCAATGAAGCTGCAGCTACTCTACTCTACCATTTTCTTGGTGAGTGGTATTTTTATGATTTTGAAATCCTAAATTAATATTTTAGTAGTAATTTACATTTCAAGTTGTGATTTCAATTTATTAAATGTAAAATTTAATTTATAAATGTATATTTGATAACAAGAAAATCAATCATTTTGAATTTTACAAAAGAAATATTGTTTATGTTTGACCTAAATAAATTGTCCGTGTCATGTGGAAGTAATGTATAAACAAATAACTTTACTACTGTTGTTGATTTATTGGATCAGTAGATCTTTACATAATTATGTGTATTTAAAAGTTTGTAGTAACATGTAATAGCAAATATTTCTTAATTAAAATATGGAGACATGTGATTTATTAATGCGGCATTTTAGGATGTTCAAATGTCTTGCTTATGAATTATATATGTTTTGCTCATTTGGTAAAAATGATAAGAATTGATAAAGTTCTTGATAATCATTACAAATTTTGAGCTTTTTATGTTTATGAAAAAAAAAATACTATTTAAAAATTTTAAATTACACATTCAAAAAAAATCAATTTCATTTTTAAATAACTGATTCCAAATCATAATTTGAAATCATATCCGAATCCGCTTATAGTTGACTTAATCAGGGGAGATACTGATAGAAAAATTGTTTATTGTTATATACACGCAGCTTACTTTTATAGCAAGTACTCATGCAGCTATATCTCCGGAGGTTTATTGGAAAATAAAATTGCCTAAAGCTCAAATTCCCAAAGTGATCAAAGATTTACTTCCCAAAGCAGGTTAGTTGTAATTTGTTTCGATGGATATTGTTTTATAGAGTTAATTTCATATATATTATAAGATCGCAAAATTGTTATTTTGTCCTCTGTAATAGTAAAATCATGATTAGTTTTTGTCTGACTAAAATAAATTAGGAATGAAGTTCACATACTTCGACAAAAAGAAGTTTATGATTTTATATTATAGTGAAAAAGTTACAGCGATTATACATCAAATTAACTAAGTATTAATTTTATTATTACATGTTTCACATATATGTCTTAATGCCTAATTATATTTCTACCATTGGGTTTAATTAGCTACGTACTATCAGTATGGATAAAAGTTCCTTAAATATTTCAGATTATATGCATGCATCTAAATCCTATGCAATTTCATGTAGAAATTTATGCATTAGACATTATAGAGTAGGGTATGTTCCTAATAAAGGAAGATGTTTTTAGAAAATAATTGAATTTCTTACTGTTTTCTGGCAATAAAATATTATATATATATAATCTAAAAAAATATTGTGGGAGGTGGGGCGCTACGGGCGATGAGGTGTAATGGAGGATGGAGAAAACGTAATTTATGTGTGAAATATCACTTGTGAAATTTGTTTTTCATACTTTCACTAGCAGTAGCGAAACCAGAAATTTCATCCTTTGATATGTATAGTATAATTTTCCGGTGAAGGGTATTCAACTGATTACCATTTGTTCTATGTAGCTCCTCCATTGTCCAATAGGAAAGTCGTCTTTCTTAATTTTAAAAAACTTATTTTCCTAAATAAAAATAAAATAAAATTGACCAACCAAACATGATCCTCCGTATCGAACACACCATTAGTCCAATTTGAAACAGACGAATTTAACTACACATATGAGCCATACACGTATTAATTTTTTGGCTAGATGACTGCCCATATTTTGTTAACTATCCAACTTTTCTTTTCATGAAGACACTTAATTTGGTCATTATTCAACTATTTGAAAAAATTGATTGTTATTTATATGTTACTACAGATGATGACATTCTTGACACAAAGAAGAAAGTATACTATGGTTTACATCAACATGGAGCCTGGATTTTCCATGCTGCTACCAAGGATGAGATTCGCGAGATAAAAAATGAGACCCCTACCCAAAGCGATCATCAAGATAATTTCCTTTACAAACCTTACTTCTTCGAAAAAGAATTAGTGAAAGGAAAAGTCATCAACTTTCCCTCTCTAAAGAACAAAAACGAAGCACCATTTTGGCCTCGACAATTTGTGGAATCCATTCCCTTCTCATCGAAAAAAATCCCACAAATTCTAAACTATTTCTCAATAAATAACAACTCAAAAGATGCTAAAACAATTGAGGAAACAGTCAAAGTATGTGAAGAGCCCGCGATGAAAGGAGAGAAGAGAAAGTGTGCAACTTCTTTAGAGAGTATGGTAGATTTTGGGATTTTCATGCTTGGAACAAACAATGTTAAGGTAGTTACAACAGAGGTACAAGGGGAAAATCAAATGGTGCAAAAATACACCATTAAAGAAATCGAACTCATGGCTGATGGACTTAACATGATATGCCACAAACTTAACTACGCGTATGCAGTGCATTTTTGTCATGGTGGAGGAGGTACAAAGACATATATGGTATCGATGATCGGTGTTGATGGAACAAAGGTTAAAGCAGTATCAATATGCCACAAAGATACATCTCTTTGGAATCCAAAAGGATTGCCTTTTGTAGTGCTTAATGCTAAGCCTGGTGCTCCCTCTATTTGTCATTACCTTCAAGATGATCAAATCGTTTTTCTCCCTTTTGTTTCATAAGAGTGCAGGCAAGTATATATAATCCTAGATTGCCCTTAAAAGAATACTTTGGTTATAGCCTTTGAGTACCTATGTCTTTTCCTGTAAATGTATGTTTTTTACAATAAGAAATGGAAATCAAGATTTTGACAACATGTTGCAAAAAGTTATTAAGCGATTGCTCAACTTTTGCATGTTGGTATTTTGTCGAGCGTGTGTTATTTATACCTCCAATGTACAAAATACATACATGCTATACAACTGTATTTTTATATGCTAATGGTATGTTTTTGCTATATTGTATATATTTTATAAAAAAATATACATATATTGATTTGCCAATTCTATGTTTTTACCAGATTGTGTATATTTGTAAAAGAATATAGTATTACTTGTTGGAAAACAGGTTGTTTAGTAGATGAGATTCTGCAACTTTTTACATTTATTTTTGTTTCTTCACTTGGCAGACGTTAAATCATAATTTCAACTTCAACACCAGGTTTTTATTCTTTTTTCTATTCTTAATGACGATAAAATCGAACTTGCTTGTTTTCCCTCTGCTGATAACCAGTACAGCCCACAAACACAAGTGCAGAATAATCCTTTACACCAAAGATTAGAGCAAATAAGCCCAAACTGAATGTGTTACTCCAACCCCTCAACCCACTCGTCTTCCATCATATGCAGTGTTTTGAGTCCCGAAGCAAGGCGTAGCGCACCAAATAGGCTCCAGCACATAGATGAAAAGCATAAATCCATAAAGTCCCCTCAGACGCAAAGAGTGTGTTCTAGACTTGGCACAACAATAAAACGGATGTTGATTTCATTTAAAAAGTATCTCAAAAAGATTAGTAGGTGTAAAGAACGATGATAAAAAGGATAATGATTTCATTAAACTTGCACCCAGTGCGTAAAATGCCTCGCACGCCCTGGGCGCCTTTTATAACACTGCTCCTAAGCATCAACAACCACTAAGTATTTCCTTGTGGCTTTACGTTAATGCTTTCCCCAGTTAGCATGTCATCTTTTTAAAGAAACACATTTGCACTAATCAGCATTAACACTTTCCCCAGTTACCATGGCATCTTTTAAATACACACAGTTGTACTAATCAGCTATCTGAGAATGGCAGGAAGGCAAAACAAGCCAATTCCACAAGCCTAATCTACACTTGCTTTCATAAATGTCTAGTTCGGACATTTTAATCTCTTGCCTAAAAAAAAACACAATAATGACGCAATCAAGAACACATATTTAACAAGCTGAATGGGATTTCTACAGTTTCTTCACTAACTTTAGCATTCTACTAAAACTGAATCCACATATAGTTAGAATTACAATAATGCAGAAAAGAATTACTTACAACCAATAACAAACCTCAGTTATTGCTTTATTCTAATTAAATATCCTGCATATGCATCAACCAAAAAGAGAGTAAATAGAAGATGCAAGACTGGACCACTCGGATTGAATTGCACAATCACCTGTAATTTCATGGAAACGATGAACGCAGTCTCACCTAACTTTAAGACTCGTAAAAGAGATGTAAGAACAAAACTGGACCATCACAGCCCAAAAATCTCAATCCAAAGCACTTCCGCTAACCCTCACCTAACTCATAGTCAATATCTAATCAAAATATCATCTGAAACTAAATCATGTAAACAAGACAGACACCAACTAAAAAATCTACTCCCATTACATTCCGAAACAAACATGAACTTTGAAAAGATGATATATGCAGCCAACAATGAGAATGTTGATGCCCTACGTATGTTAGTAGCAAACTGAATATCATTGCAGCAGAAAACATATACTCTAAAATTTCTTGTCCACAATAGAGATGCAGTAAATCTTGGCTTTACTGGAACTAAAGAACCAACCATGATGTGTATACAACATCAGCAGAATGGATCTCGAATTGGAAACCTTCATATTTATTGTTTTTAAAAAGAAAGAAAAAAGAGTGGTGACACAGAGAGCAGCACCAAAAACTCCAAAGGCTCACATCATGAACCAAATTTTCCTGCACTTCAAAACAAATGTTGATCTTGTAACCTAGATCTATGAACTCCCACCACAAAGCAACCCAAAAAAAAAAAAAGATACACAAGGTCCCCTCAAACGTGTCCTGAGTTTCAATTACACACACTTTCAGCTTAGTAGCCCGACTAATTCGACACCTAGCACTTGCAGTGTTTGCATGAAAATAGGAGCGTGCGGGAAAAGCCCCCCAAAGTAATGTTTTACCATTTCTTTCATTAATCTTTTTAGCTCTTTTTCCTTTCCCTTTTCTTTTCTTTGTTTCTTTTTTCATTTTTTCTCCCTACCGCATCCTATGCCACTTGCACCACCTCCCTTTTCTTTTCTCTTTTTTCATGTTCTGCTAATCCATACCACCTTCTTTCTCTTCTCTTTTCTTTTATTTTCTTGTTCTCTTTCTGACGGTTCAGTTTCTTCGGCAAGGACCACTGTCCAATGATTCTGATTTTGTGCAAAGGTAATTTGATGGACCAATTTTAGCGGTGGTTTGATGGTGGCTGATTTAAGAAGATAAGGGTGATTTGGTAGTAGTTTTGTTTTTTAGATTTTGTGAACTAGAGGTTTGGTTTTGAGGAGAAGATGGTGGAATAAAAATTGAAAAGGAAAATACGAATAGTATTAAGAAAAGAAAAATCAGGTGCAAAACAGTATTGGTATGCGACCAACACTGCCTTAATTAAAACTGCAGTTGGTCGCAAAAGGTGGTAATAGAACTATTTGAACTAGTTTAGGGTTTCCAAAAGGGGGGGGGGGGACTAGGAACCTCCCAAACTTAAAACTGTGTAACTGGAAAAAGTAGAAGTTGGACCTGATAGGTTTTCTATGGCTTTTATTACCCAGTGTTGGGAAGTGGTTAGATATGATGTGGTAGTGGCTGTCCGAAACTTCTATGGTCAAGGTGTGTCCGAAATCTTCTTTGTAGCTCTGATTCCAAAGAAAGTAGGTGCGTCAGAGTTACGAGATCTCAGACCTATTCGTTTGATAGGTTGTATTTACAAGATCATTTCCAAACTTGACTGATGAGAGGCTGAAGAAAGTAATAGACACGTTGGTAGATAATCAGCAGATGGTGTTTATAAAAGGTAGGCTAATCCTGGATGCAGTTTTCATTACTAATGAGGGTGATGGATACTAGAACAATGAGTGAGGAGCCTATACTACACGAATTGGATATAGAGAAGCTTATTATCATCCCAACTGAAATTTCCTGTTGGATACTTTGAGACAATTGGACTTTGGTGTCTAATGGATAGGCTGGATCAGATATTGCATCAGCACAGGAAGGTTTTCAGTTCTTGTTAATGGCTCTCCAGCTGGTTTCTTCCATTCAGAAAGGGGTTTAAGACAGGGAGATCCTTTGTCCCCTTTTTTTTTTGAGACAAGGTAACTTAATCCTTTGTCCCCTTTTATTTTCATTGTTGCTATGGACGGACTTCATCATATGCTTAGAAAGGCTGAGGAGAGGAATTGGGTCAGGGGCTTCAAGGTGAGTTCAGAGGTGGATAGTACTCTGAAGATTTCACACCTAAAATATGCAGATGACATATTGGTGTTCTGTGAGGCAAATTTGTGACCAAGTGAGAATGCTGAGGATCATTTTTATTCTTGCTTGAAGCAATATATCTGGTTTACACATAAACTGGACCAAAATTTATCTTTATCCAGTAGGAGTAATCCCATTACACTCTTTGACCAGAATCCTTGGAGGAAAAGTTGGTGTCCTGCCTACTGAGTATCTGAGGATGCCTTTGGGAGCCAAAAGCAAATGTGAGAAGAAATTATCTATTTGGAAGAGTAATTATTTGTCCCTGGGGGTAAATTAATTCCGATAAACTCTGTATCAGATGTCATGCCTACTTACTTGATGTCCTTATTTCCTATCCCAGTTAATGTGAGCAAGAAATTAGACTCTATCAGAAGAAACTTCTTCTGGGAAGGAAACAGTCGCAAGAAAAAGTTTTATCAGGTAAAATGGAATTCTCTTGTGCAGCACAAGGAAAGGGGCATTGGGTATCAAGAACCTTAAATCCCAAAATAATAGCTTGTTGTAGAAATTTGCAGCTGAGGAGCTGGAAAGAGGCAATTCTAGACAAGTATGTGAGACAAGGAAGATGGACTTTAATGGTTCGTATAGGATCAGTCTGGAAATCAATCAGAAATCTTTGGCCAGTGCTCAAGGAGAAATCTTCAATCAGAATAGGTAACTGAAGGAAGACATTATATTGGGAGAACAATTGGTTAGGCAAAGGACCTCTGAAGCAGAGTTCCCCAGAGATGTTTGTACTTTCTTTACAGCAGGGGGCAACTGTAGCTGATCTAGGGGCATCCTAGGGCTGAACCTCATTTACAAGAGACCACTTAATGACTGGGAAATCGAAATTTTGACACAGTTATTAAAAAGTTTTGGAAAATTCAAGAATCTTTCTACTGCTGAGAATAGTTAAAGGTGGGATGGTGAGAGACAAGGTAATTTTACTGTCATATCTGCTTAGAAAGAGTGCAATACTTCCAACTTTCAAATTGAAGAGTGGACATGGAAGTTAACAAGGAAGGTGAAAATACCTTACAAGGTTGCATGTTTCACCAGGTTGCTGTCCTCACCCAGGATAGCCTTAGTAAGAGAGGATATCCTCTCTGTTATATAAGTGTGTTTTTTTTGTTGAGAGGAGTTAGAGACTACTCTGCATCTCCTCTTTTTGCACTGTAAAGTGACTTGCAGTTATGGAGAATGTTTCTCAGCTTCAGGGTATAAGTTGGGCTATGCCTAGGAACCAGGGGTGGTTCAATATGATTCGTGACCTCAAGCAAAATTTTAAAATGAGACCTTAAGTTTATTCTCAAGAAAAAAAAAAGATTTTAAATATTTCTTTTATTTAAATTTTATTTTTATAGCTTATTGATATGCAAATTATGAATAAATTTGTTTTATGATCGATTTTTTCAATTTTAATTTCAAGGAACTTTTTTCAGCCGAGACAATTGTTATAGGAACTCTATAAGCAATATACGCATTTGGAAAATGATAAGATCTTCATATCTAATTGAAATATTTCTTACCTTTCTACTCCCTCTGTCCCTCACGTCCATTAAGCAAAATAATAAATATAGGGTATAGTTTACTAAGTTATTCCTATTTATTAGATTCTCTTTTTTAGGATTGAGCAGTATTTAAATCTTCTTTATTGTTAATGATATAATTAAAATCAAATGTCAACTTTAATCTTAAATTCCTAAATGATTATTTTTTGGATCTAACACAACATTAATATGAGAAGGAAGAATATTAAAAGTACTCAATAGTTTTAAAACAAAAAATCTACATGACTATAAAACTATAATTGCTAAAAGCCGGGGGCCTAAAGCCTTGGCTGAGTAGCTTCATAGTGAAGCCGGCCCTGCTAGGAACATTGTAGATGTTCTAGCAAATGGGAACAGAGAATGTGCCAACTCAAGCCCAAAGGAGAGATGGAAGATCATTCCAGCCTGTATTTGGTGGACAATAAGGGAAGAAATGAACAAAAGATGATTTTAGATAAATCAAGTCATATCCAGAAGATGAAGTACAAGTGTGTGGTATTTTTGCATTTTTGGTGTAAAGGAACATGTGTAGAATATCATGATTCAATTTTTGATGTTTTAGACTCCTTGTAGATGATAGAGGAGCTGTAAGTTTTAGTCTCTTTACTTCCATGAAATAATGCAGTAACTGCCAACAGGAAGTCAAAAACATCGCAGGATAAAATCGCAGGATAACTTATCCAAAGATTGTAGTGTTATTTTTATCCCACATTGAGGGTGGGATAACAATCCTGAGATTAGGACAACTTGTCCCCAACCAAACAAGCCCTAAGATTATTTTCAGTTAGTTGTCCCCAACCAAACAAGCCCTAAGATTATTTTCAGTATCATCTACCAAAACTGAAAATTTAATAAACAATTCAACTTAACTTTTTGTACGGAATATACTTGTCTTCAAAACTTGTTGAATGCTTAGCTTGATATATTACATATTAGTATACAATGTATGACTTAAAATATTTGTCTACTTTTTGAACAAAATAAAATAAAAATGTTACTATTATGAGGGTTAGCTGGGTCATTTTAGCATTTTTAATCCGTATACTACTAATATAAGTGCATTCTTATTCCACATTCTACCCAACATTAAATAATACATAGATTATCACACAACTCATGCAGGTATTATTTGTGAGTTAAACAAAAAGGATCTACCAAACATTGTATTTAACTAACGTTGATTTCTACATGGAGATAAATCTCCTCAATTTATAACCATAAATTGTATAAATTTATGTTGATCTTTATGTGGAGATCATATCTGATATCTCCTAGAACCCAAACCAAACGGTCCTTAAAGGCTACATAAATTGTTGCAACCATTGAAAAGAAAAGGCCCAAGGATAGATAGTTCAAAATTTTTTATCTTGGGAGCTAGAAGTTCCCATCTCAAGCTTCAGAAGGGACATTCATCCATTTACCAAAAGCACAAGAGAAACTCTATAGAACCAAACCATCATCAGTGCCTAATATTGATGGTAATACACCCTTTTTCCACCATCAAAAAAAAAAGAAAATAGAATCTATACTAAGCCAACCAAGCGCTCTATTTGTTGACGCTTCAAAAGTAAAATTCTTAATACTTTATTCAACTTGGATAAACCTGATCATATGATATAAAAGCTTAGGTGGCTCTCTAGATACACCAGATTCATCAGTTGTATAAAATGGCCTATAACCACATCATATTTCCGTTACAGAGCAACCATGAGAATACATTGAGCCAAAGGTGATCCCACAAGACAAGATAGTAGACAAGTCACTCATAATGCATCACCATGATGAGGCAAATCCCTTCCAAGACAATACATCACTGCAATTCATAAATACTGTTCATAATTGGAACCAAATGCTATTCTTCTCCTCTTGAAAGGCTGAAATATCACGATGACTACCACTGCTCCATGACGAATTTTACAAGAGTCTACCTTAGGAGGATCTTTCCCTTGACAATAGTGCTGAATATTTGAACCTATATATAAAATCTCCACAAATACCATCGAGGTAATATCCCCAATATCATTATTTTGAAAGACTCTGCAAATTTGCCTCTCCATGTATGTGAATACCACTAACTACTAAATATAGTAAGACACCCAAATATAAATCTTTCACAATGAAGATTTCAACACATATAACTATTCCAGCAAAAATGAACGCTTGTAGGAAAGTTGCCTTATCTTAATAGTCATATCCACTACCCCATAACACTGTTTCTATCTAGAGCAGAAGGAGCTAGTTACTAATCAAACTCCATCTAACAGACATAATACCATGTCCGGATTGATGCCCCCAAAACAGGCACAATCTAAACTAAGAAAGATGGAACTTTGGACAGCCGAAAGCGAAACATTACAGCGGGGGAAAACAAAAAGAGAGATAAACATTAAATGCATAGGAAAAGAAGTTAAAAGACGGCTTCTCTTTCCTTTTTATACGGCACCACAAAAATCTCATTCCATCGTCAAGAAGAACATTCTACCATTTGAAGACACCTGAAATAGTTTTGTAACAGAAAAGTCAATCAGACTAACAATATGAGGTAAGATGAGTATGAATAAAGAATAATAAAGCATCCCATTATCCAAATTACCGAATGCTCATCAAGACTAATAATAACCACGACCATATCCACGCCCATGTGGATGACCACCTCCATAGAAAGATGGATGTTGGCCTCTCCCATACTGCAAGATTACATAGAAAGAAATATCACAACTAGGGTTGAATAACACTAAGAAAGATAAAGTGAAACATCATACTCACATCAGAGCCATAATAACCACGTGAGTATTGATCACCACCGGGAGGAACATTATCTAACATAGAAGAGAGTAAATACATAAATAAAAATTGATCTAACAAACAAGCAGCTTAACAAAAAAACTGCAGATAAACCCCATACCTCTATAACGATCCCCTTGAAGAGAACTTGCAGAATCTGGATGATCAAACCGAGGACGTCTGCTAGGCCCCAAGTAATCCGGATTCGGGACCTACAGAGTAGAAGGATCAATTGTAAGCTATTACAGTCAGTCATCTAATGCTCTATGACCTAAGATGGGAACAGGGAAAGGAGCAACAGAGAAACTCATGTAACTTACTGTCATGGAAAAGGGCCTCTTTAACCCATGGTCAGTATTATCATAACCGAAACGGTCCTCAATGTGCCTATCCATGGATGGCCGGTTAATTCCTTCAATAGGAAATTGTTGTCTCCTAAAGAAGGCATCATCTGCGTGACCTCTATCTCCATGCCTCATTCTATCAACAAACATTGGACCCTCACTAGTTACTGGATGAGCACCACTGAAATTCCACCTCCCACCTGCTAAATTAGTAAGATAGGTTACTGAGATCTATTTTGTGGAATATATAAGTCAAAATAGGAAGGAGACATGAAAAGGGGAAAGTGTGATGTACTTGGAAAATGGATGGGAAGAGCTAAAGCAGATAGGTTACTGAAATCTACAATTATCTTAAAGTCAACGACAGCAGAAGACAGAGAATTTGATCTAGTCTATGCAGGTAACATACATTAAACTTATTATTATTATAAAAGTAGGAAACAAAAGTAAAAAGTTGGAAGACCAAAATGCCCACATAAAATTGAGTTACCTTTTTGCCCTTCAATTAAACTACTTCTATAACATTTACAAAAATGTAATATAACAAAAAGTAAATTAGAAATTAGTCTTGAAATATTCAAGTGCTTATTAATTAATGTTTAGAGAATTTATTCTGGAGGATTATCCAATACCTGTATGTTTTTCCAAGTTAACTTCAAATTTCACAAAATAGCATATCACATCATCTCAAATTTCAACTTTGACTTGTTAGATCTTTTAGAAAACTTTTAGATAAGATTTTTAACTCATAAATATATATTTGATCGAGAGTACAAAATGTAAGATTATGGTAATTTGAATGTAAATTAATTTATGCCTCACTTGTGGGATTATACTGGGTATGTTGTTGTTGTTGGATGTCTGAAATTATGGTGATTTGAATATTGAAGACCTAGAGATAGCGAAACTGGCTATCAAATTATTTTTACATATGTAGAGTCCAGGCATAAGAATCTCTCTCACCAAAAGCTGCAATAATAAGGAATTGTGTGACACCAAAGAAGCAATGGCACTACAACCTTATAATTTAATTTCTTCATATCAAGTATATTCTGCTAATAAATCCCAAAAAAAAAGTAAGAAGATAATCGATAACTTTGGTAATTGGAGGCACAGTCATAAATTACAATAAGACATTCAGGGGAAAGCCGGAAATTATAATAGGCATTTGAGGACTTCTGCGGGGCAGGTTTCTTCCTTTATTCAGATACTTTAATAGTATCAACATTTCTTACTTTCAGGAACTTGTACTTTTTCTTTGATATTTTATTTTATAAATCAAATATAGTGTGTACTAATCTTTCTGTGACTCATTTAATTCTGTACTCATTAATATGTGGTACACGCACAAAGTGTGTGCCCAAAGACCAGTCAACATAAATGGGAGAGAGAGACAGAAGAGAAGGAGAAAGAGGTATAAAGTTTGCAAATTTCATTTTTAATGAAGATGAACAAAGTTAGTTATTTTCATTACCTCGTCCAAAGTTTGACCGTCCACGGAAAGGAGGATAAGGGCTACCAAACTCATGTTCAGTGAAGCCCATTCTACCACCATGACCAGGTCCACGAGGGTGAAAGCCCCTACCACGCGGAAAATTAGCTCTACCAAGAGTATGTCCTCCTCGCGGAAGGCCCCTTCCTAAAAAGCAAGGTACATATTGCAGTTAGGTCATGCACAAAGGAAAATTTCTTGAGCAGCTTATAAAGAAATATAGAATTTGATAGAGTTACCCATGGGACCACGGCTAATTCGGAACCCTCCAGATATTCCACCTTTCACGGCCAGAGTTTTTGGTTGAGGATTTGAAAGCCTGGCTCGTACTTTTGCCTAAGTAACATAACAAAATTGTGAGCATTCACCAATCCAGTAAAGACATAACATCAAAATCATCGCTTATGTGAGGAGGAAGGTTTTTGCATGTTTAACCAATATACACACAACTGAATAGCAACAGTCCCACATCAGCTTATAGCTCTTCTACAAGGACCACCATCCACTCACGAGCAAAATATATGTTAGTAAGAAAACCCATTAGAGTTATATGTATAGAAGTTCAGCCACATACACAAACTGGAAGCATTCTGTATATTCTGAAGCTATAAAGTATGACATCAGCCAGCAAAACACTGACAAACAACATAAAAGTCAAGAATACCTTCAAATTTCCATCACCCAGCTCTGTGTTATTAACGCCCTCAACGCAAGAAACAGCAGCTTCATGTGTGTCGAAATCAACAAATCCAAAATCCTTCCGCTTTGCTGTTGATATATTCCTGGCTAGCGTAATTCTTGTGATCTCCCCAAAACATTTGAATTTCTCACGGACGCGTTCTTCATTCCAATAAGGAGGGAGTCCATCAATAAATACTGACTTCACTTGAGCCATTACCTCTGGATCTGGATCGCGTAAAGGTTCAGCAAAAGCTATTTTGGCAGTCCTCTCAGAGTGACCAAAAACAACATCAGGCCTTTGAAGTCTTTTGTATGCCGTCATGGCATCAGTGTGACAAGAGAACTCGAGAAACGCAAAACCACGACTCAAACCTTCACGTTTCGGATCGGCCACCAAATTAATGTTTTCAACATCTTCTACACCATAATCTTTCAGCTTTTGTCTCACCTGTCATAACCACATATCATAGTTAACTAGAGATACTTAATAACCCATTTGTGTACATTGAATATTAACAATCCTGCAGAATCAAATTCCTGCACTGTTGAAGTTTAACAGAGTTATCCAGAAATATGATTCAGCAGAGATAGGTTATATCACATACGGCTTCTTTTGTCCATGTGTTGCAAATATTTCCTAAGAATAAGGTATCATTGTCCTCACTTGGAGAAGTTCCACATCGCTTTCCCCGTATCTGATGTCAAAAGGATAAATTAGAATAATAGTGCAATTCCAAATGTATTCAAACATGAATTGGAAAAAAATCATACAACTGGATTTCTCATTTCAGCCAAAGCACGGCTAACTTGCTCCTTAGTTGCAAACTTCACGAAGGCATATCCCTTATTCTTGTTTGTTGACAGCTCTCTGTGCATTCGAACATCAATAACCTCCCCCACATGCTGGAACACCCTTTTCAGATCCTCCTCCACAGCATCACGGTCTAACCCACCAACAAATACTTCCAGCTCCCTCCTCTTCTTTCGTTCCTTTGCAAGAGCATTCAATTGAGCACGCTCATCTTCCAACGTCTCGGCTTCTTCACAGTGCTCAGGCACATCATCTTCCACAAATTCTTCATCATTTTCTTGATCAGCAAAAGCCTCTATTTTATCTTCACCAGCTTCGTCAAGAGAAATATCCTTTCCTTTCATCTTCCTATCTGTATCTTCCTCCATTCTATCTTCTGCACACTGTGCATTTACATTATCCCCTGTAGGAGTTGAACCATAGTCCTTTTCTCCCCTCAACTCCAGTCCTTTTCCTTTATTAGATCCTTCACCCTCCTGAGATTTCAGTTCTGTAGTAATAAGTTCTTGACTGTCTGAAGATTTCATATCCTCAATAATAGGCTCCTGAGATTTGACATATGTAACAGCAGGTCCCTGATTTTCTGAAGTTCTCACATCATGGCCAATTTTTTCTGACAATCTCACATCATAGACAACAGTTACTTCATCTAGAGACATTAAAGTATTTAGAGCTGGTTCCCCCTGTGCATCACCTGCATGTTCCTCCTTGTTTCCATTTTGATCTTCCGCCACGGAATCACCAACATTTTTAGCTGTGCACACTAAATTATTTGAAGATTCTTCGATTTCCTCATTTGTCTCATACATGGGTGTTGGTCCTGCATCATTTAAGCCCTCTGCATCCTTCTCCTTAACAGGATCTTCCTTTGAATCCTCTGCATCTTCCCCCATGACAGGATTTTCCTTCAAGTCCTCTGCATCTTCCTCCTTGGCAGGATCTTCCTTTGAGTTCTCTGCATCTTCCTCCATGACAGCACTTTCCTTTGAGTCCTCTGCGTTTTTCTCCTTCACCAGATATTCCTTCGAGTCCTCTGCATCTTCTTCCCTGACAAGATCTTCCTTCAACTCCTCTCCATCTTTTTCCTTCGCAACATCTTCCTTTGAACCCTCCGCATCTTCCTCCTCCATAGGATATTCCTTTGAGTCCTCTGCAGCTTCCCCCATGACAAGATCTTCCTTTGACTCAGCATCTTTCTCCTTTATAGCATTTTCTTTTGAGTTCTCTGCATCTTCCTCCTCACCAATATCTTCCTTTAAGTCCTCTGCATCTTCCTCCTCACCAATATCTTCCTTTAAGTCCTCTGCATCTTTCTCCTTCACATGATATTCCTTTGAGTCCTCTGCAGATTCCCCCATGACAAGATCTTCCTTTGACTCCTCTGCATCTTTCTCCTTTACAGCATTTTCTTCCAAGTCCTCCGCAACTTTCTCCTTGACAATATCTTCCTTAAGGTCCTCTGCACCTTTCTCCTTCACAGCGTCTTCCTTGGGATCCTGTAGATCTTTCTCCTTGACAGGATCTTCCTTTGGGTCCTCTGCATCTTCCTCCTTGACATCAACTTCCTCTGTGTCCTCTGTATCTCCCTCCTTGATAGATTCCATTGATTCCTGTGCATCTTCCTCCTTCATATGATCTTCCTTCGGGTCCTCTGTATCTCCCTCCTCGACACATTTCGTTGATCCGGCTGCATCTGTCTCATTGCCATGATCTTCCTTTGAGTCCTTCGCATCCTTCTCTTCAACAGGATCTTCGAGCATTGCCGTTCCAGCATCTTCTGATATAAGTGTTTTATCCGAGGTAGTTTTAGAAGAAGCAGGACTTTTCTTTACCACCTTCTTCACAGCCCTTCGAGTAGTTTTCCTACCTGAAGCGGATTTTGCTACTGGTGTTGATTGAACACCCCCATCTGCATCTGAAGCCTTTGCTTCTTCAGCTGCATGAAAAAATATAGAGAACATGATAACATTCTTTGGGTAAATAGAGAACATGATCACTAATCATGTATCTAACAGACTCTAACCCCCACACCAAAGACAATTACAAATAGATAGCTCGCATGCTTTCATCAGAGCATATATAGGAGGTTAAAAGCTCATTTGGTTTGGTGATTGGAAGTAGCTGATAAGCATTAAGTGCTGAAACTAATTTTATAAACAAGCAGTTATGTGTTCGGGTAGAAGCACTGAAACTAATAATAAGCAATTGATGTATTTCGTGAAAAAAGTGTTGATAAGCAATTTTTCTGTTACAATGACTAATAAGTCTTTTAAAAGTAATTAACAAAAATCATAAATCAAAAAGTATCTGTACAAGGGGAAGAATGAATGATGGAATGAAAGAGAATTATTTTAAGAATTTTAGAAGATATAGGGATAAAATATTCAGTCAACTAAAATTGCTTATAAGCTGGAAAATCATTAGTTGATTTTAGCTTATAAGCACTTTGGGTGTATACCAAAGGCTTAAATAAGTTAGAAAGCTAGTTTGACCAATTCTATAAGTTCACCAAAACACCCTCTAAGCCGCTGTAATGTTTAATCAGGTACAGTTTGTAAAGTCGAAAAGGCAAAAAACTGGAATTTGATATATTGTAATCTTAGCAAGCCATTACCTCCATCTAAAGATAAATAAATGAAAAAAAGGTCGACACTTGGAACTAACAAAATCATCTTTGAACTTTTGCAATGAAGATGGCAATAGGCAAGCTATTAACTTTTCTATATCTGTGCACCCCACCCACACACAACCCAAAAAAATGCTTATTGAAGTAATAGAACGGCCAATAAAGGAGGAATCTTGGTCCCCATTTCCCCTTCCCCTAACCCGCAATTAAAGAAAAGGACCAACAAAAATCCTATGGATATCCCAAAACCTAATCCACCATTCCCTTTGAAGCATAACAATACAGCAGAAATGGGGAAATGAGCAAAATGAAACAACATGCAGACTCGACAAAGAACAACTTCAGATATACATCAATCAAGTATCAATTTTTCCCTAAAATTTCACATTTTATTGCAATGAAGCTTGCAACAGGCAAGCTATTAACTTTTCTATATCTGTGCACCCCACACTCACACACAACAAAAAATTGCTTATTGAAGTAATAGAACAGCCAATAAAGGAGGAATCTTGGTCCCCATTCCCCTTCCCCTAACCCGCAATTAAAGAAAAGGACCAACAAAAATCCTATAGATATCCCAAAACCTAATCCACCATTCTCTTGAAGCATAACGATACAGCAGAAATGGGGAAATAAGCAAAATGAAACATAATGCAAACTCGACAAAGAACGAATTCAGATATACATCAATCAAGTATCAATTTTTCCCTAAAATTTCACATTTTATTGCAATGAAGCTGGCAACAGGAAAGCTATTAACTTTTCTATATCTGTGCACCCCACACTCAAACACAACAAAAAATTGCTTATTGAATCAATAGAACGGATAATAAAGGATGAATCTTAGTAGCTCAGTTGGCTAGCTACTAGAGTTTTCAACTTCACCTTGCCCGTGAGAGGTTCCATTCCCCCACCTTGCAATCCCCTCCCCATTTTCCACTCCCCTAACTACCAATTAAAAAAAAAAAAGACCAAAATATATCCCAAAACATACAGCAGAAAGAGGACAAATAAGCAAAATGAACTCAACATAGAACAAGTTCAGATATACATCAATCAAGTATCAATTTTTCCCTAAAATTCCACATTTTATTGCGAGGTTAACATAATCCCTCCCAAATAACATAAAACAAATAAAAAAGAGAGCTTTTTGAGTACCGGCAGGTGAGCTTTTGGATCCAACGTTCCTAGTTTGCTTAGCCCTAGATGGCGGCGTACGCTTCGGCTCGGCCGGCGGGGTTTGATTTATTCCGGCAGACCTCTTTTCGGCGCTTCGAGTTCTCATAATTGATTGATTCGATTAAAAGTTGGAAACGGAAAATAAAAATGAAGTGAAGTTTTGTAGAGTCGATAATGCAACGCGGAGACAATGGAAGATGACACGAATACCCTCACACAAATACTAAGTAAGTACTCCTATTTATTTATTTTCTGAATTAAAATGTTTTTTTTCTATATCTGTTTTATTGGTCAAAATATGTTTTTGCCAAATAAATAACGAAATGTTATAAAATTAAAGCAAAATAAAATAAGAAATATAGAAGATGATAATAGAAATAAGAAGACAAGAGATGAGAGATTTTCTTATTCTTTCAAATATTCAAGTGTACACAATATGACTAACATTTTGTATGCCTCTATGTTACACTATAAATAGAGGCATAAGGGTTTATATTGTATACACTTGAATATTTGGAAGAATAAGAAAAATTCTCATCTCTTGTCTTCCTATTTCTATTATCATCTTCTATATTTCTTGTCTTATTTTGCTTTAGTTTTATAACACGTTATCGGCACGGTTGTTCTACTATTGAAGGATTGAAGCAAAGTAAATATAAAGAAGGTAAAAATATTTGTGTTTATTTTTCTCTCAGAAATAAGGTAAATTACTATATAATCTATTTTATATTTTACTTTTGATTATGCAGCATTAGTTTTCTTACCATCTCAAAATTATATGGGTCCAGCAGATTGATCACTTATATATTTAAAAAGTAAAATTAGTTTTGTAGGTTAATAATTTGTAAAGAAATTGTTCTTTATGATCTTGTTTTATTAAAAGACAAGTTATTGAGTTGTGTAACATATACATATTGATTGGTTTATCATTATTGGTTACTTTTGCACCTTTTTATTTTTCTTTATCTAAACATTTACTTGTTGAGTTATTAATATACTATTTGTACTAACAAAGTTTGTTTTGTGGTTATTTTAAAATGATTAGTAAATTATGTTAATCTTCGTAACAATATTGAGAAGGAATGTTAAAATGTTTTAATTTATTTTAACTTGGGACTTTTATATGATTCCAACATGTTGTTCTAATTAATTGATTTTGTTCATTTTTCTTGTAATTTAAGTCAAATTCAGATTAAATTTATGATTTTCGATAATTATTTTTTTGGTAACATATTTGGTTTATCAAGACATTGATTGAGGGTAAGACCGTGAATTCAAGTTTCACCGCACCAAGTGGGTAAGACACGGAGTTAAAGTCTCGGTGCACCATGATAATAAGAAGTTGGGTTCAAGTCCCATTGATTTATGATCAAAGACGTTTTTATATGGATAAGACATTGGGTTTAAATCATAATGCACTATAGTGATGATATGATGATGACTAACATAAAGTTGTATACTTTTGACTGAAAGTCATGAAATTTGTCCAATTAATTTGCTCCATGCTCTTATGTGAATATGGTAGCAGTGCATAATATGTCTGAAAAATGACAAGTGGTTGAATGTATGAATATGGGTGTGGTAAAATGTTAATGGTCATCATTGTGGTAATTAAAAGGAAGAACATTATGGGTTCTTAAGATGGTCCTTCAAATGTGAAGGTAATTTTGTCCATTAAAGTGGTATGAAAGGTTATTGGACACATTGTTTCTTAAGATGCTTCTTCAAATGTGAAGGGAATTTTTGGCCATCAAAGTGATATGAAAGGTTATTGGGCACATTGAGTTGGTGCAATCCAATTTGAAAGTTTTGTAAATCCTCCATCAAAATAAAGAAATACAAAGTGGTAGTACATTTAATACTTTTAAAGTGATGTTGAGGTGGGTCAAATAAATTTGATAATGTCAAAGTATGACTAATAAAAACTTATGGAGCATGTACAAATGGTTATGGTCATTTCTTGAAGAGAATGTGACTTGAGTTCGTTTGGATAAGGACATGTTCATGTATGGTTGGATAAATGTCACATCTCACCTCTACGGGAGGTTTGAGATATTGAATTTTTTTTTGACATAAATGATCATTTTGGTCATATACTTTGAGTACTACACAAATATTGTGTTATGTTTTATTATGAACTATTGGAGGACAAAAGAAAGAAATAATTATTTCCTATAAAGGTTGTGGCTATGATCAAAATAAATATTATTGTGTGGTAACACAAATTTGTCATTGGTTGTTAAGTGTCTTGCATGTGATAATTTTAACCATGACAATAATAATATTTTTCTCCTGAAGGAGATGGTCACCATAAAAATGGCGTTGTAAAATTTGTGGTAGTATACAAAATTAATTGAGAGTTCCGAAAGGGCTAATTTGTTACTATCCGGAGGAATGAAATTGTTCATAATATTGGGGTTGTAGTAAGTCTCAAAAGAAACTTTTTAAGTTTCGGAAGAATTGAAAAGAAAAATATTATATTGAGACTATAAATTATGGGAAGATTTAATACCTTCAAATTACTACAACCAAAGTGGGTTATAAATATTTACATATAAGACTACCCTTTTTTTTTTTCTGTTGTTTGTCGTATACAAATATGGGCATGATGATGAAATCACATGCAAAAGTAAACTAGAAGTTTACTAGAAGAGAAAAGACATAAAATAACACCTGAAGTTGTCTCGAATTTTTAAAAAGACACCAAAATTATACAAGCGTCCTATTACCCCCCTAAACAATCCTGAACTGCTATTATTACATCATTTTTTGTCCACCTGGCATGGAGAGTGTATGCACTCTCTTAAAGAGCGTGAACAAACTAAAAAATGAATATAATTTTATTTTTACAAGTATTTTGCTATAAAATATATTTTCTTGTTTTTCTTATTATTTTAACTTTTTATCCTTATTATTTTTTTCTTTTTTTTCCTTCCTACTTCTTCAAAAATTCATTGTCATCTTCATTGTAGCTTCTCACTTTCAATATCACTTTTTACCTCAACTCCATCTCACTTTTTTACTACTATTAGTTTAACTCTCTTCAATTTTAAAATTATATCTTAATATTTTATTACATTTCGAATAATTTGATAAACCCATTATATTTCAAGATGATTAGTAGGTATTATTTAGTTTTTTATCCAAATTTCAATTAAGCTTATTCAATTTTCGGAGAATTCCAAAATTATCATTTCTAGTTTTCAAGTTATATGAAAATGAGATAAATTAATTGATGATACCTTCAAAATTTTGATTTTTCTTAGAAAAATAATTAGTTTTGTTATCAATGACTCAACAAAGTCTAGAAAATAGTATAATTTTGGAAAGAAAGAAATTTGACCGAAGAAGAAGAAAAAAGAAAGAAAATGGAGGGGCTCAACTTGACGTTGGGGTGGGGTGAGGTGAGGGTGGGAGGTGAAGAAGAAGAAAGAAAGAAAGAAAATGGAAGGATGGGTAGTTTGAAAGTAGGGGTGGAAGATGAAGTAGAATTTAAAATGAAATTAAAATTAAAGCAATAAAATTAAAATAAGTGAAAAAGTAAGAGAGAGAAATAAAGAAAAACTTTAAATGAAAAAAAAATTCAAATTAAATTAACACGTGTCACACAATGATTGGTGTGTGATAACACTTGCCATTTAAAATTTGGAATTAATCCAAAAATGATGTAATAATATATGTTCAGAATTGTTTGTGGGGGTAATAGGACGCCCGCATAGTTAAGGTGTCTTTTTTAAAATTTGGGACAACTTCAGGTGTCACTTTATGTCGTTTCTCTTACTAGAATAAATATCAATTGGCATAATCGGTTGGCCATTCCGATTAATATGTGATGCAAAAGAAATTGAGAATTCATGTGACTATATGTTTGAAGAAATAAAAGATTCTTCAAGAATTCTCTTGTGTTGCTTGTTCTCATGATAAAATGATCATTGCACCAACTAAGGTTGGGATTGAATCCCCTGAAATTATTTGAAACATATAAAAAGGTGAATATGGACCCGTTCACCTGCCAAGTGGACTGCTTACTATTATGATTTAATAGATGCATCTATGGTATGGTCACATGTGCATTTGTATCAACTTACAAATTGGTTTTTGTAAGGTTGTTTGCTCAAATTGTTAATTTAAGAGCACAGTTCCAAACTATAAAATTATGTTGATAATACTGATTGGTTTAGCATAAATTATTTGCCTCCAATTATAGCTAGACCACTGATTATGAGAACAAAGCTCTCAAATAAAATTTGGTATGAGATGAGTTTATTTAACATATATGCATCAAGCCAACAAGATTCTCCCATCACAATTGGTTCAGGGTCAGGAACCAAATAATTTCCATCTAAAAATTTGATGTGTGCACATATGATTTTATTGCTCCACCACGCACAAAGATGGATCCCCAAATGAGGTTGGGGGTAAATGTTAGATTTCCTAACATTAGGGGGAGATATGTGTAGCAGCTGAAAATTATGTGTGGGTGAATTATCTAGATCGTCGTTAAAAAAAATGTGAACTTGAAGTTCAAGAGATAATTCATTGCAAAATATTGCAAATAATTTGTCATATGTATTTGCTGACCCAATATTTTAATTAAGCTGCAAATGCTCCAATAAATAGTCCTAGAAGGACAGAGTCTAATGATACGCCAAAAGCGTGATAGACCAATCGATTCCAAACGTAAAACTCCTTAAGGAAGGAGAGGAGCAAATTATCAAAATGATCATGATAATGAGGTAAGTGCTTTGAAAGAGCACTATGACATAACACTTCATAAAACCTTGACAAAGGTTCAGGTACCTGAAAATGATGAAAAATGAAGAGATCTCGATAAGTTATGTCGTATTGAAATCGATATCAAAATGATCGTCGATGGTATCTTTGATATGAAGTAGCAATTCCATTGAGTACCCAATGGTTTTGAACTGTGCTCTTAAATGGTATCGACATAACTTAAAGCAATTCCATTGAGTACCCAATGATTTTGAGATTGCTTAACACAGAGAAATAATTTTTTTGATCTCATGAAAATAATTTAAAATGTCATGTATTAGTGCAATTGGTGCACTTACAAATTGATGGTTATGCAAATGCTAGAAGATTATTTAATATACATAACGAAAGTTATGTGAAAGGATTGTCATATTATCATTCAAGTTATGATAAGAAACTAACAAAGCTAGTGACTTAACACATAGAAGATGTGTGATTTTCTTTCAGAAGAAAAGACGAGCTTCAATAAAATTGAAATGATCAATCCCCGAGTCAGAAATAATTTGATTATGTAGATGCAAAATATTTATTTGATCTGCATAAAGCTCGATCGTAAATGGACTATTTACTTATGGAGACACAACAATATCTTGGAAATTCAAAGAATCACATTAGTAACCACTTCTTCAAATCATGCAGAAATAATATTGATCTATGAATTAAGTCAGGAGTGTGTTTGGTTGGAATCATGATCTATCATATTCAGAAAATATGTGATTTTCTTTTGAAAAGGATATTCCAGCCACCATATACGAAAATAATAAATAGCTCAATTGAAGGGAGGATACAATCAAAGGAGATCAAACAAAACATTTTTCACCAAAAGTCTTTTTCATCACATGATATTCAACAAAATGGTGAAATAGACGTTCAACGACTCATTCAAGTGATAATCTTGTAAACTTATTCACTAAGGATTGTCAACGTCAATATTTGAGAAGTTATGATGTAAGATTGGAATACATCGTCTCTGAGATATCAAGTAAAGTTTTTATCGGGGAGAAAAAATACGCGTTGTACTTTTTTCCTTAACCATAGTTTTATCCCAATTGGGTTTTCCTAGTAAGGTTTTTAACGAGGCAACATTCAAAGCGTATTAAAAGATATGTGTACTCTTTTTTCTTCACTGGGATTTTTTTCCACGAAATTTTTTTCTAGTAAAGTTTTAATGAGGCATATTATCTATGGACATCCAAGGGGGAATGTTATAAAATATTATAGTGTGGATGTCCACTACACCAAGAAGTTACTCTCACCCATTATCTCCATTACTTTTTTCCATTAGGAAGATAACCATAACCTCCTCCATTATATTCATGTTAATGTCATGTTTATGACTAACATTTTATATGCCTCTATGTTACACTATAAATAGATGCATAAGGGTTCATATTGTATACACTTGAATATTTGGAAGAATAAGAAAAAAATTCATCTCTTGTCTGCCTATTTCTATTATCATCTTCCATATTTTTTTGTCTTATTTTGCTTTAGTTTTATAACACGGAACACTTTATTTTGATGGTTATTACTTATTATCAATTTATTATTTTGTATTCATTAGGGCAGGCATTTAAAAAAATTTGGCTCAATTTTTTGATTTTGATTTATTAAGAATTTAAATTGGAACCGAATGAAAATTAATTTGATTTTTATAATTATTTGATTTCATTTTTTTATTTTTCAAAATTTTGTTGGTCTTAAAAAACTGTGATTTATTCTTTTTTCTGGAATTAAATTGGTAGAAAGGGGAAAAAATATGCAAAGGTCTAATCATATTTATATATATATATATATATATATATATATATATATAAGGATAAATGATAAGATGTAATAATTTTCATTTTCTTTTACATTAATAATGTTTGTTACTACGTAATCTTGTATGTAAGATAATATAATGTTTAAGTTTTTTTTAAGTATTATTTTATAAATTTCTGTGATATTAAATTCCCGCGCGAAACGCAGGTAATTTTACTAGTATATATATATAAGAAAATCCTCAACCCAGTGACGTGGCGCCACCAGAAGCAATGATTCTCTTCTTATTTATTTATTTCCAACATTGCCCTTCCCCTCTGCAATAAGAACGCCACTTCAGTCTTCAACAACCGCTTCTTCTGTTCATTGTTTTACCATTCTTGCCGCTCTTCATAAACGTTGTGCCTATTTACAACAGCGGACCCGACTATGTGGCGCCTCACAAATCAGACCCTTTATAAATGTCACAACTTTACGGAAAGGTCATAATTTTTCATAAAAGTCACAACTCTTTAGAAAAGTCAGAACTCTTCATAAAAGTCACAACTTTTCACAAAAGTCACAACTTTTTATAAAAGTCATAACTTTTCAGAAAAGTCACAACTTTTCATAGAAGTCACAACTTTTCACAAAATTCACAACTCTTCATTTTTCATTCACACATTTTAAAACCCAACACTTAATTCCAAGGCACCAAAAGAAGAAAGAATAAACAAAGAAAATTAATTTCAATTGCAATGTGACATTACTACTCTTGCACCTCTCAGTCCACAACTACTTGAATGGTTGAATTCATTACATTTGGTTCTTTAGGAAACAAAACTTCTATTTCTGCCACTATTTTGTAGGTTTTTCCCGCTATAGGAGAGTCAAATTTAAATACATTAATTAAGTTTCTTATAAAGTGTGTTTCTTTTCTCAAAGCTTTCTTCCTCCTATTTCATGCATCTTAATCTTTTACTGTAAGTCATAGTAATTCATGTAACTATTGCATTTTTTTTTTGCTATTTTGGTGACTTTTTTTTAACTTTGTTAACAATTGCAGTAAGGATGATTGAATAGGGAAAATGCATAAGTACCCCCCAGCCTATACCCGAAATCCCTGAGACACACCTAACCTTTACTAAGGTCCTATTACCCCCCTGAACTTATTTTTTAATTAACTTTCTACCCCTTTTCGGCCTACGGGGCACTATTCTTGAAAAAAAGTCAACACGCGCTGGGCCCACAAGATAGTGCCACGTAGGCTGAAAAGGGGTAAAAAATTATATATAAAATAAGTTCAAGGGGGTAATGGGACCTTAGTAAAGGTTAGGTGTGTCTCAGGGATTTCGGGTATAGGCTGGGGGTACTTATGCATTTTCCCTTCTTTTTTTTTCCTTTCTACAGGTTTCTTCATCTTTTTGGGACAATTGCTTGTGGGTTGTGCTACAAACATTTTGTATGCCATTGCACTATTCCTAGAATATTAGTATAGAGACAATTAGTCCACTTCTTTTATTGCAAGTTGACTAATTTTTCATATTTCTCCCTCTCTTCTTTTTGGGCATAATAAGAGATCACGTTTTCTTGAAATTAACAGATGCCCAAAATACACTATAACAAAAACATTTTTTTTTGGGCAAAAATATGTACATTAACGAAGAGTGCTAGAACCTGTACCGTCATTAATTAATTTTCATTAAATTCAATGTCGCTATAGACTTTAGGGACATTTATAGAGAGTACTTATTGCCTCTGAATATACATATTTAGCGGTAATTAAGCTATTAATTACCGTTAAAGATCATTTTTGTTGTAGTGATAACTCTTTCTTTTGGCTTCTTTCAATTAAGTTTGTGAACTGTAAACTTAGATACAATCCGACAGACTATCTTTTTGAAAATATGTTAAGTAACATGCCTTTTTCTTCTTGATTGTTAGGAAAAGTAACGTCGTCTTTATTATAATTTGTGGATATTTGTGAGTTCAAGTGCTCACAAATTTATGCAGTGAGATTTTAATATGTTATGTATCAAAATTTTGGTTTAGAATATCCAGTTATGAACGGTTCCCTTCAGATGTCACCTACTGCTTAGTTGATCATTACATTAATTCTTTATAACTGCATACTATAACCATAACAATAAATTTGGTTCAATTCTATACAAGTTAGGGCTGGTGATATGAAACCTAATTAATAATAATGACTATTCTGAGACAATGAGGAAAAACCTTTATGATACTAACAATTTTAGGGTCATTTTCAACATATAATAAAAAAAAAGATTGACAAAAGTTCATAAGAAAGGAGTCGAAGGTCCTCTATTTGAATTTAGTTAATTATGTTTCTTGTATGGACGTGATGTCTCACTTTACTTCGGAGTGTTGTTGTTCGATTTTTTGTCTCTTCTTTAACGTATGATGTTGTTTTTTTATAACTTCTTGGAATTTAGAAAATTTCGTTACTTCTGACAAACTATTTCCTTTGAACTTGACAAAAAGATTACACCACATTGTACACCATGTAAATTAACTTGATGGTACTAAAAAATTGGTATATACTTGATTAAGTTATGGTGTTACGTATTATACGGTTATACCATATAACTAAAATCAATTTTACCAATAATTATAAATCAATAACTTTTATAGTTCTAAACCAACATATCACTAAAAATTTAGTCATATTATACATCAAATTTAAACAAATCACCAATTATTATACCAGATCAACCACCAAAGTATATTCCTTACCAAATTAGCCATCAAAGAGTATACACTAAAATATGATATAGGTTAGTATATTATAGGTTTAAGTTATCGAAGACCTCTTAAAATTGTATGAATATTTCATTTGACACTCATTCAACTTTAATTATACCTATGAACACCTAGATGTAATTAAAAGAATTTGTGAAAATTTTAACATATTCGTATATAAAATGATATATATTTAGGTATGTTGTTGGATTAAAATATGATGTAATACTCTTGCTAATTAATTGCCTGAACACCAACTTTATACTACAATTTATATCATCTAATGTATGTTTGTTAATAATTTATAAATATTTCTTTATTCAACTAGTAATTTTATACCACAACGAACACCAATATTGTAATGACCCTCCCGGTCATTTTTGCCATAATGCCTCCTTTCGTCATTTAGAGCGTTCATATAGCGACCCTAAGTCATTTATGATTTGTTGGCACTGATTGTTCGGTCGTCTGGTTGTTCGTTTGGATTTTATGCCCGTTTCTCCGTTTTGGAGCTTTTGAAACTTAAATAGTGGACTTTAGTCAAAACGTCAGGTAAATGACCTCATAATGGAATTCTGATGGTTCCATCAGCTCTGGAATGAAAAAATTAGGCTAGTAGCATGGTTGGCAAGAGTATTGAGGCCTTCGGTGCGAGTTTGGACCATTAGGCGTTTTAGCCTTTGAAATTTGGCTTAAGGTTGACTTTGGTCAATATTCTTGGAAAACGTGCTCGGATGAAAATTTTGTCAGTACGGTTAGTTTTGAAATATCTAGTTTGGTCTAGAACGACCTTTCGTTCGACTCCTGAGGCCTCCGAAGTCATTTTGATACCCTCGATGGATTTTGGTTAAAAATGGTCTTTGGGAGTGGGACCCACTTTTTATTAAGATGACCTCGGATGGAAATTTTGACTGCACCGTTGAGTCTGAAATATCGAATGCATATCTCGTTTATGTGCACAGGGATCCGAACGAGTTCGGAGCGCCCCGTGGGAGTTTTTAAGTTTCCGAAAAATGCTGATAATCTGGTGTATTAATGCAGAAAAATCAGCACATGTTCTAAAACCTTAAAAGGTCTTAACTTTCTCATTTCAAGTCCGATTTTAGTGATTCAAAGGTCCATCTTGTGGGGGTTTTCTCAAGGAACGCGTTGGTGAGTTCGGAAACTGATTTGGGGTCTCTGTTTGAGGTAAATTTCGTGAAATACCTGCTGCCACAAACCCTTTTGTAAGCTTAATTTTGGGAAATTTTGAGACTTGATATCTCAGCCATTTTAGGTCCAATTTTGGTGATTCTTAGGGCTATCTTGAGTGATTTTTCGAGGATAACGCGTTGGCGTTGTTGGAATTTGTTTTTGAAGCTTCGTTGGAGGTAAGAATTATGTTTTAGCTGCTGCCATAAATCATTTTCCAGCTCAATTTTTCGGGAAATTTTGGAAGATAATTTCTTGGCCATTTTAGGTCCGAATTTGGTGATTCAAGAGCCTAGATTATGGGGTTTTTCGTGAGTATCGTATCGTGATAAGTTGGTATCAGAGCCCCAGGTTCACCGGTCTCACTTGTACAGAGCTAACGTCTAGTAGAGTCTTGCGGATCGGTGCGGAGACGTCCGTGACTTATCTTCGGGAGGCTACATGATGTCGTTAGGAAGATTCCATGGTTTATATCATTTTCGTGCATCGTATATCTAAATTGATTTCATGGAATCTCATTTGTTTCACTCTTATTCTTATGTGTCTGTTTATTGCGCTCCTTGATTGAGTATGAGCCCTGAGCCCTTAGCAGTGCCGGTACGCGTTTCAACCCCAGTAGATGATTCTTTAGTAGTGAATCAGATCTTTAGATCTTGTTTGGTGACTATTCAGGGGTGAGATACTCGGGCTAATCTTTTTTTACTTAATATGTTGGATTTCGACATGATTTTGGGCATGGACTGGTTATGCCCTCACCGAGCAGTTTTGGACTGCTATGCCAAGACTGTTGCCTTAGCCATGCCTGGTATTTCACCGGTAGTGTGGCAGGGCTCTTGTAGTCGCACGTCGATTGGGGTGATTTCTTGCATTCAGGCTCAGAGGTTAGTGGCTACCGGATGTTTGGCTTACTTGGCTTATGTTAGAGATGTTAGTATGGAGGGCCCTACGGTTGATTCAGTGCCTGTAGTCTGAGAGTTTGCTGATGTGTTCTTGCTGACTTGCCTGGCCTACCCCCGAAGAGAGATATCGACTTTGCTATAGACTTGGAGCAGGACACTAAGCCCATTTCTATCCCACCCTATGGGATGGCCCCCACATAGATTAAAGAGCTTGGTATTCCGCTTCATGGTCTCCTGGATCATGGATTCATTCGGCCTAGTGTATCGCCTTGGGGTGCCCCAGTTCTGTTTGTGAAGAAGAAGGACAGTACTATGCGGATGTGTATTGATTATAGGCAGCTAAACAAAGTGACATTGAATAATCGTTACCCCTGTCTCGCATTGACGACTAGTTTGATCAGCTGTGTTTTCTAAGATCGACTTGAGGTTCGGGTACCTTCAACTGAGGATTTGGGCAGTGAATATCCCTAAGACTGCATTTAGGGCTTGTTATGGCCATTATGAGTTCCTAGTGATGTCTTTTGGGCTGACTAATGCCCCTGCTGCCTTCATGGATTTGATGACCCGTGTATTCAGGCGCTATCTAGACTCCTTCGTTATAGTTTCCATCGATGATATTCTTGTATACTCGCGGAGCAGAGAGGAGCATGCACAATATCTGAGGATTGTGCTCCAGACTTTGAGAGACCATCGACTTTATGCCAAGTTCTCAAAGTGCGAGTTTTGGTTGGAGTGTGTGACATTTCTGGGGCACATAGTGTGAAAAGATGGTATTATGGTGGATCCGACGAAGATTGAGGCCATTCGTGGTTGGGGTAGGCCCACTTCTGTGATTGAGGTTATGAGCTTCGTTGGACTGACTGGATACTACAGGCGTTTTGTTGAGGGTTTCTCCACTATTGGTGCACCTTTGACTCGATTGACTCGCCAATGTGTTCCTTTTGTGTGGTTTGAGAAGTGTGAGTTGACCTTTCGGAGGCTCAAGGAGTTGCTTACTACTGCTCATAGTTGAGGGCGGGGGTTTTAACGTATATTGTGATGTTTTCGGTGTTGATTTGTGTTGTGTTTTGATGCAGCAGGGTCGGGTTATTGCTTATGCGTCGAGGCAGCTTAAGCTGCATGAACACAACTACCTCACCTATGACTTAGAGTTGGCGACGGTAGTTTTCGCGCTTAAGATTTGGAGGCGCTACCTATATGGAGTGCGTTGTGAGATCTACATCGATCACATGAGTCTTCAGTACATCATGAGCCAGATGGACCTTAATTTGAGGCACCATTATTGGATTGAGCTTCTGAAGGACTACGACATCTCTATTTTTTATCATCCACATAAGGCGAATGTGGTAGCGGACGCCTTGAGCCGGAAGGCGGTGAGTATGGGTAGTCTAGCCTTCTTATCTGTTGAGGAGCGACCTTGGCTTTGGACATTTAGTTCATGGCCAATAGCATGGTTCGGTTTGATATCTCAGATTCTAAACGCGTCTTGGCCTATATGGGAGTTCAATCTTCTTTGCTTGATAGGATCTGTGGTTGCCAGTTTGAGGATGAAGCCTTGGTGGCACTTAAAGATAGAGTGTTAGCGAGGGATGGTGGTCAGGCTACCTTAGATCCTGATGGAGTGTTGAGATTCGTTGGCCGCATCTGTGTTCCGAGAGTGGGGGATTTGATACGGTTGATACTTTGTGAAGCCCATGAGTCTAGATACTTTATCCATCCGGGCACATCGAATATGTCCTGTGATTTAAGGCAGCATTACTGGTGGAGTGGCATGAGGACATATATTGCTGACTTTGTTTCCTGTTGCTTGTGCTACCAGCAGGTAAAGGCCGAGCATTTGAGGCCTGATGGTGAGTTCCAGAGATTACTCACTTCGGAGTGGAAGTGAGAACGTATCACTATAGACTTCATTGTGGGGTTGCCTCAGACTTTTAGAGGTGTTGACAACATTTGGGTCATCGTGGATCGATTAACCAAGTTAGCACACTTCCTTTATGTTCATACTACCTTCAGTGCCGCGAGGTTGGCTCGTATCTACATTCGGGAAGCGGTTCTTCTTCATGGCATGCTTGTTTCTATCATTTCAGACTGGGGTTCACAGTTCACTTCCAGCTTTTGAGGGCTTTTTCATGAGGAGTTGGACACCCGTGTCCACCTTAACACATCATTTCACCCACAGACGGATGGCCAGTCGGAGCTTACTATTCAGGTCCTTGAGGATATGTTGCAGGCCTTTGTTATGAATTTTGGAGGTCAGTGGGACCAGATCCTGCCTTTGACGGAGTTTGTGTACAACAACAACTACTACTCTAGTATTTAGATGGCCCCGTTCAAGGCCTTATATGGTAGGCGTTGTCGCTCTCCAGTTGGTTGGTTTGAGTCTACGGAGCCTAGGTCGCGTGGTATAGATTTGCTTCATGAGGCCTTGGATCAGGTGAGGGTGATTCAGGATAGGCTTAGGACGACACATAATAGACATCAGAGTTACGCGGATCACATGCATCGGCCATTGAGGTTTGCAGTTGGTGATCGGGTATTTCTCCGAGTATCGCCCATGAAGGGCGTGATGAGATTTGGGAGGTGGGGCAAGCTTAGCCCCAGGTATATAGGCCCTTTTGATATTTTGAGGGCAGTTGGTGAGGTTGCCTATGAGGTAGCTTTACCTCCAGCACAATTGGCTATCCACCCAATTCTCCATGTTTCGATGATGCGTCGGTATGTTCCAGATGAGTCTCATGTGCTCCAGTATGATTCAGTTGAGTTGGATGATCGTCTGACCTTTATAGAGGAGCCGGTTGCCATTCTAGCCAGAGATGTCAGGCAGTTGCGGTCGAGAGTCATTCCTGTTGTTAAGGTTCGTTGGAGGCATCGTCCAGTCGAGGAGTCTACCTGGGAGCAGTTTCCAGATTTATTTGAGCCTTCAGGTACTTCTTGACTCTTACTTTCACGGACGAAAGTCTTTTTTTAGTAGTGGATGTTGTAATGACCCGGTTCAGAAGAGGTTGCGCACCTTCAGTTGCACCCTCCAGGTTATTTTTGCATTAATGCCTCCTTTTCGTCGTTTAAAGTGTTCCTATAGCGACCCGGTACTGATTGTTCGATCGTCTGGTCGTTCGTTTGGGTTTTATGCCCGTTTCCCCATTTTGGTGCTTTTGAAACTTACATAGTGGACTTTAGTCAAAACGTCAAGTAAACGACCTCATAATGGAATTCTGACGGTTCCATCAGCTCCGGAATGGCCAAATTAGGCTAGTAGCATTGTTGGCAAGAGTATCGAGGTCTTCGGTGCGAGTTTGGACCATTAGGCGTTTTAGCCTTCGAAATTTGGCCTAAGGTTGACTTTGGTCAACATTCTTGGAAAACGCGCTCGGATAAAAATTTTGTCAGTGCGGTTAGTTTTGGAATGTCGAGTTTGGCCTAGAACGACCTTTCGTTCAACTCCCAAGGCCTCCTGACTCATTTCGAGCCCTTCGGTGGATTTTGGTTTAAAATGGTCTTTGGAAGTGGGATCCACTTTTTATTGAGATGACCTCTGATGGAAATTTTGACTGCGCCGTTGAGTCCAGAATATCGAATTTGGTATGGTTGTATATCTCGTTTGCGTGCACGGGGCTCCAAACTCATTCGGAGCTCTCCGTCAGAGTTTTTAAGTTTCCGAAAAATACTGAAAATCTGGTGTATTAATGCAAAAATATCAACACTTGTTCTAAAACCTTAAAAGGTCTTAACTCTCTCATTTCAAGTCCGATTTTAGTGATTCGAAGGTCCATCTTGTGGGGGTTTTCACAAGGAACGTGTTGGTGAGCTTGGAAATGGATTTGGGGTCTTCGTTTGAGGTAAAATTCGTGAAATACCTGCTGCCACAACCCCTTTTTGTGAGCTTGAGTTTTTGGAAAATTTTGAGACTTGATATCTCAGTCATTTTAGGTCCAATTTCGGTGATTCTTGGGGCTATCTTGAGTGGTTTTTCGAGGAGAACGTGTTGGCGTGGTTGGAATTCATATTTGAAGTTTCGTTGGAGGTAAAAATTATGTTTTAGCTGCTTCCATAACTCATTTTCCAGCTCAATTTTTGGGAAATTTTGGAAGATGATTTCTTGATCATTTTAGGTCCGAATTTGGTGATTCAATAGCCTAGATTGTGGGGGTTTTCATGAGGATCGGATCGTGACAAATATCTTTATCAAATTTTACCTTTCAGTTCTAACATTGAAATAAACATCACCACATTTTGAGAAATATAAATTTTCAGAATTTCAAGAAAGGCTAAAAATTAGGCACAATGAAGTACAAAGATAAAAAAAATCATCAAAACAATAAAATTTTATTCAACTGTATGACAAAAAACTTTTTCAAAATAAGATAAATTGATTGTATTAGTTGTTCCAAGATGAACTTCCAAATAAAATCACTATCATATGAATACTTCTTCAAATAAACAGATCGATAACAAAATTTCTCTTTCATATTCACCCACGGTAGATAAAGTAAATGCTTTCAATAATTTGATCTCGAACTGGAAATCAAAAACATACCTTCTTGCTCCCTTCGCAAGTGAAATTTGTGTTGTGTATGTGCAAGACATCAATGGCGCACCTAACAGAGCCAATGTCTCAAGAAAAATAGGCAATGTGAACATAGGATCAAGGCCGAGGATGATCCATTTTGAAGAGAGAATATGGAAAAGAGGATTGTCACGCCCCGTTTTCTCGCAAAAAACGGGTTTTTCTTTTGGATGCACGACCTAACAACTCTTTTGGGCTTTGGGTTGGATTGAAGAGTCATCACCTAACGAATTAAGGCGCGTTAGGGCACCTATCTAACATAATTAAATCTAACTAAGGTCAATGAACCAGAGATCAGGGTAATGGTTTAAATTACCTTGAGGGGAAGGTGTTAGGCATCCCTCGAGGTCCACAAATATGGGTCCCTGCCATATCTCATGCAATATATGTGGAGGTTACAAGTAGAAGGTATGGTCACTTCATTTATTAATTAGCTAGTTAAAAATTGCTAGCTAAGTGATATAATATTAAACAATTAAGATCACTACATTTATTTATTAAATTAATTAGGCATGCAAAACTATGTGATAACGTAATATTAATCAATTAAGGTACTTTAGTTATTTTAATTAATTAGACATGCAAAACTAGGTGATAGCATAATATTAAACAATAAAGGACACTTTAGTTATTTTAATTAATTAATTAAGCATGTAAGATTAAGTGATAATATGATAACAAATAAATATTAAACAACTAATAAAGAGATAAGCGAGGGGACATAAATTGCACAAGTAGATAGGCAAATAATTTTTTATATTTTATTTATGCTACCCCAAGCAATTATAATTATAAACAAATAAAGGGACAAAAGGAAAGGGAGACTCTGAAGGACTTTACGAATCAACACTCGACTTTTATATTCGATCAGCTTCCGTGTCGAGACAGAAAAAACCAATGTTTGTCATTAAGACCAAGTCGATGTCATCATCTTCGTAGGGCCTAAACTACCCCTACCCCACCACCACATGCTTTTCGTCTCTAAAAGTTGCCTAGCATCCCCGCTTAAGGTCCAAAAGGCACTGGACTACTATTAGGGTGGATTTAGACTAAAATAAAATATGTGCTTCTAAATAGGCCCACCTAAACACCAAGCAAAACAAATAGGACAACACTTAGCACGTAAAGTCTCATGTTGGCCTTTAAATTAGGTTATTTAGCATGCTAGCAAGCACACATAAAGTGAAAGATATCATGTTCAAGTGTGTGCGCATACAAAACAGGCAACAAGCAACACAACAATATAACAGTTAATTAATGAAAGGGAAGATAGTTATGACATAAGGCAGATTTAGTTGTAAACTGATTTTAAAGGTGGCAAAAGGTATCACAGATACAAGAAAATATTTAGAGCAGTAGCAGGTCAAATTATTAATGCAGATATTTATTTTAAGTAGCAATCAGTTTATTAGATGAAGGAATTAATCAGTACCTGATTCTAAGTGACATAATTATTATGCAGAGGTTAATATTTAAAGCAGAGTTGAACTAGGGTAGCAAGTAGCGGATGCGGTAAATTATTTGTAGCTGATTTTATCAGGACATATTAGTTTAAATAGGAATATATGGGCAGGATATTTAAAAGCAATAGCCGATTATTTATGTTTATTCTGAGTGGCCAGAAAACAATTATGTCATTGAACAGTGGCAGAAAATTGCTTACAAAATGTTATTTAGTTAATTAACATGCTGAAAATATTATTAGTAGATTAACAGCGACAATCAGGGCATATTTTTATTTAAGACAATTCAGATTTTAACGTGCTGGAAATTAATATATGGTTAAGTGACATTGATTTTATTTATTGAATCCTATAGCCATGCTTTTCTAAGCGTGATGCAGAAATTAATTTCTAAAATCAGACATACAATACAACTATTTAAACCTATATGCATAAATACCGCACTCAAATAATATATTCACTGTTAATTAAACCTACTGTCATGATACCTAAAAAATGACAGAATTATTTTAATAAAAAACAAATTAAGACAATAATCGCACATTTATTCATTTTTATTAATATCGAGTAGCCTAAATTGAGTAAGTGAAGCAAGGAGTAGCCATACATTATTTTAGTTATTATTAATTTAAGAAGGCGATCATATAAGTTAACTAAAGCAAATTATAATGGGCAGTTAAAGTATTTAATTACATGATCAATTTTACACTAAAAGTGGATGATTAGTGACAAGTAACTTATTTTATTTTAGACCGATCTTGAGTGAAATTATTAGAATAGGAACGAATTCATCAAAACACAATCCTATAGGCATGCTTTCTAACAACAAGTAAGTTTGCGATAAAATAACAATTAACACATAATTCCCCTCCCCCCTTTAGACGATCCCCCAAATTATTTCATATATAGAGTTAGAGTTTACAAATTATTACAAAACAGTAACATAGATTAAAT
>JAJOOO010000515.1:0-65723 GCA_029582685.1 Solanum piurae | reverse complement strand
AATCTGAAAACTAGAACAAGATTTAGTGTTTGTGTATTACACTACTATCCTCATTTGCTTAATATTTGGATGAGTAGTAGTTCCATCTTAAAACTTGCAAATGCAGGATTGAATCTTCTAGGTAGCATTTCATGAATTTAAACAAAGTTTATGAAGGCTTCGAATAGTGCGGGATAGGCTATAATGACTACAACAGTAGGTTAATTGCTGGAAACAAGAATGAGTGTCTAGTTTAGAGAACATGTCATATTTAGATCACTAATTAATAGTACTGAAATTCAATGAACTGGGGCTTACGAGTGTACAAGTCTTTTTTAACTTGAGTTACATATATAGCTCGTTGTACTATCATTTGGAGGCAAACGAATAGAATTTTTTTTTACCAAACCAAGTGCCCTATCCTCTAATCTTCTCCAACATTACTTACTGCTAGTTAATTTCTTTGTCTAGACAAAATTGCTTATTTTAAATCAAGTAGATTTGCAAGAAGTTATGTCTACACTTCATTGTTGAATGCTGAAATATTTTCACATACAAAGTTCTGCTTTAACACTTAGAATTTACATATATACAAAATGAGTTTGCAACACATACACAGTAGACACAGTACCACATAATCTATGAACAAGGTGAATAACAATAGTGTTTGAAGATGAATAAATAGCAACTTAATTCCCCCATCAAGCTTTTCAGCTATTTAAGCAGTTGGATAAGAAGCTTGCATAGCAATTCCACAAATTCCTTCCTTAGCATCAATGCCTCTTTGCATTCTAATGTAACCGCTCTCACCCCAGCTAGTCCCCCACGAGTTCTTGATTAACCAATACTTTGTCCCGTCACTAGTTTTTCCATATCCAACTGCTGTCACACCGTGATCTAATTCAGTTCCACATTCTCCAGTGAAAACACCACTAGAATAGAATTGGAAATCTGATCCACTAGCATCAATGGCGACTGATACAGGTTGGTTAGCAACAGCACTCAACAGAGAAGATTCACTGTTGGCTGGGACATCTTCATAACCAGTAATCTTAGCTGCATCATTGGATTCCTTTCCGGTTTTGCAAGTGCCATCTGTTCCCTCGTATGGATAATTAGATTCAGTAGTAAGCCCGTGATTCTTGATGATGAACTTAAAAGCATCATCCATAAGACCTCCCTCACATCCCATATCTGAACTTGTGTCGCAGTCCACAAGTTCTTGCTCAGACAAAGAGATCAACTTACCTGTTTTGATCTCGTTGATCCCTTCAGTAGCAGCAACAGCGGAAAATGCCCAGCAACATCCTTCAATATTATCAGATTATTGCTAATAAGATTCTTTTTTTCATTAAAAAATTGAGCATATTATTAACATGACGTAATTTGAGTACTTACCGCATTGCCCTTGATCCTTAACTCCAGTAACAGCACCCTTCTTTCTCCAATCCATGGTAGCTGGAGCAGTCGCATTTTCGTACCTGAATGATATGGTTTTTGATGACTTTTGATGAGAAGACGCTTTGTATCCGTTGTGAGTGGCTCTGAATTCCTCATTGGTCAAATCTGCAAATCCATTGATGCTCAACTTATAAGGCCTCATTCCAGCCTTGTTGATTGACTCAATGTAATCAACATTGTCCTTGAATATATTGAACCTTTTTGCCTTCTCTGCATCATCTCTGTACACACGCTCAAAGCGAGCCATCCACTTCTCGTGTTTCTGGACCATCGAGGCTTCATTCAAGTCACGGGATGTGGCTTCAGTAGCCCACATTCCTAACACAACTAGAGCTAAAAAGGCAGATTTCCAGTTCATTGTCAAAGACATTTTTCACCACTTCAATGTTTTATTGTTTATTCTAATATGACACTGTTTGAATGTTGTGGATGAAATGCTTAGAGTGACCATGGTATATATAGTACTATCGTTGTGGTTATATTACGGTAACTCAAATGTTAACATTTTCAATTGATGATTGAATTCCCTGGAAAGCACGGCAAGTTACATGTGATAAGACTGATTTTATGATAATAATAAGGCCAAAGATGGATTGTGCACGCAGTTTGATGTTCTCAAATGAATGAACCTTTCATTTGTAACTTTCTAATAAGTTTTATTACCATAATTTTGGAACTATTGGACTCTGATACAGCAGTAGATCAAGTACTTGATCACTATGGTGTCCTGTTTGCAAATCACAAAAGCTTCTCTTTTGGCGGAATAAATAAGCAAATAGGAGGAAAGGCATCACAGCAGTTTGTCCCTTAACGGGAACGGAAAATATTCAACACCCTGCTCTAAAGAGTGAACATTTAATTTTCCTATAAAATAAGGCCCTTGATGTAAAGAAAATTTCATTATGTACAACAGCAATTACGCTTCAATTCCAAACAAACAAACTGTGGTTGGCAAAAATTTCATTGATCTGTACATGTCCAAATACGAAACATCAGATGTGTTTCAGCTCAATTGTGAACAATGATATTCTTTCCCAGTAAGAGCTGAATAAGATCTAAGCCAATGCCAACGTGAAACTATGGAAGCCTTACCCTCATCCTTCCAACTTCATGGAGTTGAAATCAATGCAGAGGTCTTTGAATTGTTATCGATCTACAAGTTCTCACAAACAGCCTGTTTCTCTTCAGATCCTGCAATAGCAGCACCAAAAATATTATGAAAATCGATAGATGTATAAACAAAACAAGATTACTGGACTCCCTATTAGCGAACTTCATACCGTTGCAGGTTGTGCAAAAGGGAGAAACTTCAGAACACTACTGTACCACAAGCTTCGAAATTTCTGATAAATTAAGGTTTAACGAATCATAGTAGCATTCAGGCTCATGCATCCGTCAACAGATTGGAAAGTGCTTGAATCAATGATTTGGGATCAAAAAGCACACCCAATTTTGGATCATGAAAGGAATCCACCGCGACCTACAAGAACTCTATTTGTCAACTTAATTGAAGAGGATCACCAGCAAAGCAATCATATGTAGTGGATCTAGCGACATTTATGAGACCCGCTTTGCGAATTTCAAATGAGCACTAGGTTTTTGAAATTAAAACGAGAAATCTCATGACCAATAGAAACTGATCAAGTACATTATTGATTTACCAAGAAGCATTTCTAATAACCATGAAACGGGAACATACCACATTGAAAATTCCATGAGAAGCCAGGCTTTCTATATCCACAGGTATTTGGCCGTTTTTCGGCACCAGAAGGGTGTTGACATATTTGTTTGGCTGAAAAGAAAAATTCCATCACAACTTCATAAGAAACAAAAAAAATTATTTTCAAGACAAGATTCAAGTGTATGTTTGTGCAAGTATGTGAAATCTACTGTTGTGTGTTACATTCACCTAGTTGCTCAATGAACTAAAAACAAATTAAAATTACAGTGATGAGAGCCAAATGATTTTGATCAAATTACAACATATTATGGAATACCCACTTTTCATTGTTTGTCCATGAAATAATTTATACTCTCAAGAAACTTTACAGCCTAATATGTAATGTGAGGGGCATCTTGGGCCACTTTTCCTCTTTGTTATATCTCTCTTTCTATTCTTCACAATTCAAAAAGCAACTGTGCCCCAAGATTTTCCACCCGTTAATACTAAACAACAAATTTTTTCAATTCTCATCTTAAGAACCGTAATGGCATCTGGTATATTCAATTGGGATAAAGGGAGTAGCATTTTTCATCGACTCTACAGAACCATAGGACTCGAAAATTAACTTATGAGATGCAGTAGGAAAACACTTGTGTATGAAGAGAGTTCAAATTCTTCATCAAGTTAACTTCCTCTCCACTTTCAGACACACTTCTATTTAAGTAAAATAAAATTTTGACTCACACTCTCATACTTATGCCAGCCTATCCAGGATGCCCAATATGAGATGGAGTGAACACGATACTATAGAAGATTGGAACCAAACTACCAAAGCCAACCACATATAATAAATGCTTCAGCATGAGTACTGATCTCTTGGGGAAGGAACTCATAATTCCATGAGGTTCAATGTATGGATCATGTAATCAGAGAAATGGGATGGCAAATCATATGAGCTCCCATGAAATTTAACTGAAGCATCTGTCATGAGCTATAGTTTAGTAATAAACAATTGACAAAGCTAGCAGAGTATCACGACCTATGATGTCAAACTAGGAGTTCCAAGTTCCAATGCCGAAATAAGTTGGAAAATTGCTGATGTGGAAGTGCTTGAGAATGAACAATTGGCATTGCTATCAAAGGATCCATCCACACATTGAGACTGTTAACTAGGCCACTAGGGTGTGCTTTATTCAGTAATTTTTGGGTCGGATTCAGGATCCTACAACCACACTCGGGAACCTATTGAGTAGTCCATAATTTCTCATCACTTTCCTTAAGTTACATCTAGGCAATGATTAGAAAAATATTCAACTGGCAAGATGCATGTTCTACACATAAGGACTGAGAGTGAAAACCCCAATTAAATGAAAATCCATAACAACATACCCAGTGTAATCCCACCGTGGACAAATGAAAATCCATAACAATTAGTCAATTTGAGAAGACACGCATAAATGCTTAGCTACTTACAGGATTTTTAAGACAATTATGAGGATCTCCATAAGTTCGATTTAAGGCATCGGTAATGGCAGTCACAAAGCAAGAAGCACTAAGGCCACTAGTTTCTCGATCATGAGTACCATTCAACAGAAGTACCTGGGATTAAGAAGAAGAATTGTTGGGGAAGGAGAAGAAGAATTGTTGGGGAAGGAGAAGAAGAAATTAATAACATTGACATGAGAGAAACATCAATGAGACGAGGAAATCATTGACACAGACAACACAGTTTGTCTGAGAAAGCAGCAATACAGTTATTATTTGCATCGCCTAAATTACCTTGGGACAAGACTGTGAAGAGATGGTTTCCCCCACTCCAAGTAAAACCTTCAAATGGAGCAGCAAAATCACTGAGTACTTATTTTCGTTCTTTTAAAAAAAAATGAGAAGAAGAATGATAACATAATAGTGATGAGTGATGACAATGCCATGCTTGAGAAGATGAACTCAATTAAAAGAAAACAAATTAGTTTGTCAATATTAGGTATATCTTCAACCTACTTGTTTTAGTTTGTCTCACAAGCAGGATCGACTCGACAAAACTAGATACTTGCACATGCTTTAACAATGGGGGATGAACAGTATAAATATCGAAATCAAATGAGAAACAACAAATCCTGAGTTGTAATAATGCACCCAGCACCACCCAAAGCATTTCATGTCTGTGAACTAATGTGGAAGAACTTAAGTTGCACGCTACTCTACCAGAGAAGGGCAGATGGAAGTAAAGAGGGATCCCATGCCAAATACGATACAGTCAACACTTCTCAACTGTTCCAAGACAGTGGGATTTACAGTGGGGAAGACCTGTACAAAAGGCAAAGAACCAGGAAATATCAGCAGTCAGAACATCAACTATAGAGCTAAAATGAGCTTTTCATTAATCTATTTATACTATTTTTAAAGCATCAAAATCCAACATGAAATATTGATCAATGTTTTTACCTTAGTTATTGTATTCTATGGTGGATCAAATTGTAATTACAATTAATCTTTAAGAACTTCATAGTTTTATTGCATTCAATTTTGACCTTTTAAACTAATACAAAACATTTCCTTTTACAGTGATATTGGGAACGCCAGTGGTAATTCTTGTTCGCAATACAAGAAGCAAATTCAAAAACGGTAAAAGGGATTCAACAACCTTTTTTATAACCAAAAAATCCCTGAGAGTTAGTTGCACAGTTCAAAGCTCGGTGGGTAATGGGCCACCCTTCTCCACTTAAATTACCAAACTTATGCATGTGATTAGTGATAGAGTTCAAACTTGTGAAGTACATACAACCCCCACATCATGCGTTGCGCTTTAACCACTAGACCAATGCCCTGAGGCTCAGCAGCTTTAACCATCTCACAGGTGCAAGATTAGCTACGTTTATTATAGAAAATATGCATAAAATTAACATGTAATCCCTTAGAGACAATCTTGTCAACAATTTCTTTGGTTGCATAAAGCTTTTAAGTTTTAACAAGTAGGAATGTGGAATGAACTTTCACAATCCAAAACTCATATGGCAGATATTCTTTGTAACATCCAAATTTAGATGAAGGACAATCATTGGAGACAACTGATTGATAAATATATTTCTTCTACCTCGTCTGGCAACAACATTTTGAAGTGAGGGTTTAGCTTTAACGACCTATCAGAAAGTGCTTATCTTTTAAAAAACATGTTATTATACAGGCATGCAGAGTTCAAGTCTCGTCTTTCTATTCATTGATAAGAACAACAAGCCTATTTACCTCATGCAATAAGTTGCTTCCTTCACTGGACATGTAGAATATCCGTTTTATTCTAGAAGGAAGTGCTGGGGCTGAAGAGGCATCCTGTCCGACACGGTTCAAAAAGTGAACTGGTTAAGTTGGGCAAGACCAACCTACTGCACACTAGCAAAAAATGAAAGCAAGTACTCTAGATTTATATTGCATCTCCCGACTTTCTATACTGTGTTGTTGCACAGATCAGACTATTCAACAGACGTGTAAAACTGAAATATCTAGCAAAGGTAAGGGCCATTCCCAAGCTTTGGACTATTTCGTGAAATTTACCATCACTTCACCAGTCTCTAGTACATATATGCAGGGTACTCAGTAATCTCTCCGATCCAAAGTGCCAATCCATCAACTTAACCCTCTGAAATCACTTGGTTAGATCAAATTTAATATCCTGAACTATTATACCAAGGCCCTTTTATACAGAACGCCCAAGTGCCCATATGTACAAAGCATATCCAAAATACTCTATAACATAAGCATCTCATATACCAATCTCTTTCTCCTATAGAACAAGATAGTATTATACAAGTTATTTTGCAGTCTCACAGATATGAGGCTTAATCATTCAAGAGTATGTTAACCCAAGTAAACAAGTCTCCTTAAAAAGCCCATGTCATACTTAAGCTTTGAAATTATCTACAACATGCAAATGGAAAGTAAATTATTCTTATCCATGTTCGTTATTGAACCTATCAAATGAATTGAAAGTATATCCCAGATAGATTATCCAAATAAATTAAGGGTTTCTGATCTGAGAACAAAATACGATAACAAGGTATGGTAAAAATATCGCATTTCAGCAGGGATCACAGCAGCTCCTTTTTAAGAAGATGGTATTTATCATGATTATAGTTTATGTTAGGAATATAAAATTATACCGATTAACCTTGCAAGTAGTATCTGTTTCCACAAAATTTTAAGGGAAAAATATAATAAAAGAAACAAAAAGCATTACACATCAAGATTACAGACTGCTTTGATACCTTGTCTATAGGTTGCATGGATCCATGGGTTGGATGAGATATTTCATTTTGTCCGCGTATGACAGTTCCATCCTACACATTGGTTACATGCAACAAAGAAAAGTTTTAATTGTAGTTGCAAGCCAATCCATTAACTAAATTATTTTAACTTTTGTATCTAATCAACAAATAAAGGAGATTTTGAATGGCTTAACGAACAGTGTTTACCACTTTGAGCACAGGAAACAGATTTTAAATTTGTCAGTTACTGTTCAGAGCCTTGTTTGTTAGAAGGATCATCATCCTGAATTCCTATAGAAATTCAACTTCATCACTTCTGAGATAACTACAAGGTGCTACTCTTACAAGAACAACATACCTAGTGAAATCCCCCAAGTGGGGTCTGGGAAAGGTGCTATTCTTGCCGATGAAAACAGTATCCAATTTATATTGCAAGTTACTCATTGATAACAACTTTCAAGCCATGGTTCTTAGTATTTAGCACTAGTGTTTGACAGTCATTGTTTAAGATGACTTTAAATGCAAATTATAGAAACTTCCCAAGATTATGGATTATAAGAAGCCATGTAATTGATCAAAAGAATCTCAAAGAAGATGGCATAGGTTCCTTAATTCCCTAATATTAACAAGCACAAAAACAGGCATCCAAGTGACTTTTCAGGCACATATGACCAATTGGAAATAGAAAACTGATATTATGAATAGCCTGAAAAAAGAGAATTCCTTATCAGGCAGGCATAACACAATTAGAAAATAGACTTGAATAAGAAAACATAAACAGGGCATTCCTCATTTTGGTTATATCTTTTCCTAGTTTTATGGACTTATGATTGCATCTTTGCAAAAACGCTCATTTTCCATATCTTCAGCCACGCTTGTCTAATTATATTTTTCCCTTCACCGGATTATGTCCATTAAATTTTTTTTTGGAGAAGTGAATGATGCTTTCCTCACAAAGTGATCAAGATATTCCTGGCACAAGAAAGACATCAATGCATGTAAGCGACTTACTGAAGCTCAAAAGCATGCAGTCATACTCATTTGCATTAGATGCTAAGAGGAACTGGATTCCTTGTGACTCTTTATTTATGTCTAGTCTATATCAAATAAGGATGACCAAAATACAACCTCAAAACAAAAAGAAGGCTCTGATGATGAAGGTACCGAACAGAATAATTAAAGAGTCGAGGTATAGAAAGGAGAGGTTAGATAATTGTTTTTGTTAACATAGAGATCATACCGATAACTCACATCCCAGGGTAAGCCTTTCATTTGTAGATATCACGGGAAGAACAAAACTTTCTGCTGGAATTTCTGAAACCCGTGAAAACAAAAAGATTGCTGCATCTAGAGACTGGAAGAATATGCGTGCTCCAGCGAAGAAAAAGTTCCCTATACTGCAAGTGTAATAAGGTCTTGTTACCAACTTCAGTCACTATTACAAGTACTGATAAAAATAAACCACCCAGAACAATGACTAAAGGATAATATTATGCTATACAGACAATTAGTAAGATACCTTCCATTGCTGAAACAGAAACGCTCATCTGAACGCCGGAGAATCTGAAAACAGAAAGAGACAACAGCTGGTTCAATAGCAAAGCCAACAACTTCTAAAGACGACCATTCAAGAGGGAAAAAAAGACTCAATTAATGAGCAATTATAAAGTATCTTTTACTTCCAGTGGAAGTTTCATCATTATGTATGACAATTGACAACAACAACCAGCAAATAGCAAATAGCTTCAAAAGTTTCGACCATATTATCTGATTTCAACACCATGAAATGCTGGTACAACGATAGAAAGAAACATTGATTTTTGGATAAGGTTACATATAGAATTTGAAGGAATATTAATGATTTGACCGTTTAGTACAAGTGCTCAAGAGGTGAATATTTATACACTCGAGCTGCAAACTAACCGCCATTGATAAGTGTTTGATTGATTCATTGGCCATTAAACGCCATAAGCAGAAGTTTGATTCAATTAGGATCAACCCAGTCCCCTATCATAAAATCATTAATTGGAAGGGGGCAATCTAAACTGGAGGTCAATATAACCCTACTAATAATAAAGACATCCAGATTAGGACAGTAGTAGGTGTTATTAGGTGCAATGAAGCTATTGGGAACCTATTCTCGATAATAAAATTATAAACAAGAATCAGAACTTCTTTTATATGACAGAATTACAGCATGGTAGTTTGGGCTATGGGTTAAAATACACTGCTTAAAACCACTAAGTTTAAGTATAGTCATCCATTCTATACGGACTTGAACTCCTTATTCTTTCCAAATTTGGCAACTTGTGCCCTAAGATGTAACTCCCCCTCTAAACTGATGAAAAATATACTACATGTATATAAACTTATTTAATGCAGCAATAAGCATTGGACGCAAAGATTATCCATCAACAAAAGACAAAGATGAATTAAATAGCATAATAATGAGGAAGAACAAAGTCAGCCACATCTAAGGAAGAAGAACAAAATTCTGCAAGATAATTTTCAAGGCAATAATGCATCTTAGAAAGCAATAAGACAACCCGAAACAGTTAATAATATAGAAGTACCTAATTGACCAACCTGATCCTGGAAGTAAGCCAAGAAAGCTCTTATAGTTTCCCTATAAGGTTTTGAGACATCTTGCCAAAGTTCATGGCTGCCCTCCACAATTTCATACCTGGCATGATCAATTAACAAGTATAAGTGGGTATACAGAATTCAGTAGAACCGGTTAAAAGATGAAAAGGTTCTCAAAGGAACCACTGTTTTTCTTTTCTTCTTTTTTTTTCTGTTTATTTCCTTCTTTTTCTTCCTGTCTTTCTTTCTTTCCTTTAAGATGCCATCATTTTAGTAAAAAAATTCACATTTGTGTGGGCATGCTACTACTCCAAGCAGTCAAAACCTAGGTAGTTTCCTAAGCTTATATCTTCTTCCTATCAAATTTCTGAGAATTAATTCTTAATACTATGAATCTTTTATTTCTTCTAGGTCATTTATATGCAGCCTTGTCTGACAGTTTGGGTTTCTTCTACATCCTTCAATTTTATAGCTATTGTTATTGTTCAGGAGTTCACAAACACAGATAAACAGATCTGCACCAAAATAGATCCAACATTTTTGTTCTTTCCTCAAGATCTATCCGTTGTCTCACCTCTTTGAAGAATCTTGTAGTTAATATTCCACCTGAGTTTAGCTATCATATAAGAAAAATCATGATAAGCCCAAGGAACCCAAGACCATGGCATAGCAATTATTCTATATAACCATCTAATCTGTGTTGATAATATTTTACCACTGAGCATGCATAAGAAGAAGACTTGTAGCCAAAAATTCCACAAAGTACTTTTTGGAGAAGAATCCAAGAGCATTGTAGAGAAAATGAACAGAATTGATGGAAGGTGTTACATAAACTATCTGGTTTTAACTACCATTCTGATTTGGCTCTTCGTGGATCAAGAGGTAAACGATGACCAAGCAATAATCGGACTGCACGAGCCTCTGACGTGCTTTGGTCGGATAATCTCAAACATCTTGATCGTATATCTCCAACAGCAGGACCACCTAAATATTCACGGTCAACTTTTCTATCTTTCATTCGTGTTGCCAGAAAACATGCGTAAAGAATGATGCAAAAGCTAAACAGGGGAACAAACTCATTAACATAACTGTAGTCAGCAAGATAACCAACAGTCATACATCACTTTATTTTCTGAAGAAACTTTATTTTTCTCTTTTTTTCTTGGGAAGGCCTAAAACATTACTAGCTATAGTTGGAAAAGTGTTGTGCACTTATCCCAACGAAGATTTAGTCACCGTAACTCTTCAGATATCAGTCCACAGCAAACTAAAATGAAATGTAAACTATCACACACCCAAATATATCTCACGTGGGGAAGTCATGTGCTATTAGTGCTTTCTTTTTTTCTTCTCATCGGAGTTATTTCACAAAGACTTGCCAGGGTAAGGAAGAAGAGGAGAACAAGCACAACGTGGGGAAGTCATGTCTTATTAATACTGCTAACACTAATTTTCAGATGCACCAGTTTAGGGAACACAAATAAAGGGTGCCAAAAAGGAAAGATACAGAATAGAAAGGATTGGAACTTTTAACCATACCAAGAACACGAACAATTTCGGCAGTACTTCCTCCGTCATCAGAAACAGGGAGCACATGAGCTACACGTGTAGTTAGATTCTTAAGCTCTTCAACCACACCATTAAATGCAGTTCCACCTGTAGCAGTAGTAAGTTCTCAGAAAGTAATCATCAAGAGTCTTGATGTTTAATACAACTACACCTTCAATATCAACCAACTTGAGGTCCACCACTATATGAATCCTCGAAGACCTTACACAAAATAAAAATAAAAAGTACTATGTTCATTAAATTTTCTAGACTCCTAGAGTAAATGTACTAACATGAAAAAAACATATTCCCAACTAATTCATATCGCTTGTATAAATCTTTTTCTTCCATTGTACCCTATTTTTGGTTAGGTCTACATGTATTCCTAGAGATTGTAGGTCTTCCAACACAATTTCTGTACATGTGATTTTAGACTATGTTGCTCAGACTTCCCAAAAATATTGTCACACACTTGTCAGATCTTCAATAATTTAATATTTTTGGAGGATTGGACACACACTCATCGACATTTTTTAAGAGCCTGAGCAACATAGAATTTAGTCCTACTTTGTCCGCTTTTAATACCTTCATGCACTGCTTTTAGAGCCTGTTTGGATTGGCTTAAAAGTTGGTCAACCTACTTTAAAGTTATTTTTAGCCTTTTGAGGGTGTTTGATAAAGTTAAAAATAACTTAAAATAAGTTTTAAATGACTTTTAAAAAGTTAAAAAGTAGGTACTCCCCTACTTTTCATTTTATAACTTAAAAGTTACTAAAGTTTGACTTTTTAAAAAGCTACTTTTTTAAAAGTTAAGCCAAACGGCTCTTAATCATGTTGGTGCAGGAAATGATATTAAACCATCACAAGGGACCTTTCAATTTATTCTTGATGTGTCCAACTTGCACCTTCTATCGAATGAGATCATCTTTTAATCTTGTTTAATCTTTTTTTTGATAAGGTATCTTGTGTAATCTTATATGATCCCACATCCACCCTTAGCATCAAGTATTTCTATGACACTCATCTAGTGGACTACGTCGCTCGAGCTATCCAAAAATGTTGTCACACCCCCGTCGGATTCTTCAAAAATACACTATTTTTGAGAATCTGACACACACCCATTGAAAATTTTGAAGAGTCCGAGCAACATAGCTTGTGAATATTTGGACTTTACTGATCAAACATTCACTCCCATATCACATTGTTGATATTATAAATGTTTTACAGAACTTACATTTTGCTTTGGTAAATATCTATATCACATTAAGCTCCGGTAGAACTTCTCTTTTTCAGCTATCCTATTTCTATTCTATTTGTAACATCTTCATCTATGACACCATTACCTTGGAAGATCAAGCTTTAAAATCTTAATTGTTTGCATTAAGGCAGCACAATCCAGTATATTCTTATCTCAACCTCACTCTTCTTATGGCAACTAAACTTCTAATGCATATGGTTAGTCTTACTTCTACTTATCCTAAAACCCTTGCTCTCTAAAGTATTTATCCATAGTTCAAACCTTTGGTTGACACCTTCATTGGTTTCGTCAATTAGCACAATATCGTCAGCAAATAATATACGCCATAGGACCTCATCTTGTATTGTATTAGTTAGTTCATCTATAAGATTACAAGTATGGTGTCAATGCTGATACCTGGTTTAAATCCACGATTATGGGAAACTCCTCTGTGTCTCCAACTATAATTCTTGCACTAGCCACAGCTCCTTCATACATATCTTTATGGCATTTATATATTCAATATGAATTCCTTTCTTATCCCTAACACCCACCAAATGACCTTTCTGGTACTTTATCTACTTCCTATGTTGATATACAAACATTTTATGTCAAAAAAATATAGCAGAAAATAAATGCTGAACTAGGAATGATCCAATAATTTTAGATGAAATTGCATATTAACCGGACAAAATCCAATTCCTTTAAACTTCAAAACAAAATGCCAATTCTAAACACTGCCTACGTTCTCTACCCACATTTGGCACTGACAACCAAAATGTTATTGAGAAATAAACTGATATTGCAAGTAACATCATCAAGCTTAATTCCTCTGAATTAGTACCCAAAAACACTAGCATTCAAAATACCCAATTCTCATCTCAGTAACAATAAAAATGAGCTTTTTGGTTTGTGGGTACTTTTCAATATTCAACATTTACATACCCCACCAATCAATTAAACAAGTAAATCAACAATCTAGCCAACAAAAAACGGAAAAAGCGCAACATAGGTACCTGAGAAAACAAGAATAGAAGGTTGATGGGTAGTGGAGGAACTATTAGAGGAGCAATTACAGTGACGAGCAGAAGAGCAATTAGAGGCCATGAAGGAGAAAGAAAGAGATCTGGGGGAACCTGAAAATAGGGAAAAAGTGAAAGGAAAGGTATATAAAGAAGAGGGCTTAAGAAGTGGAGAGGGTCCCAAATAACTGTCCGCCATTCTTGTCGCTCTCTATTTATACCTAAACAAACCCCAACTTTCCTTAAGCTTTTTCTAATGCAATACCCAATTCTTACACATGCACCACATTCAAAGATACCATAAATGGACTCTTCTGGAAACAGAAATTCTCTTCTTCTAGTTATTTTTCTCCCTTTCTCGTCCTTTTTTGTTTCACTTTTGCCAACAAATGAATATATCTTCTTTTTAAAAAAAAAAAAAAAAACAAGAGAGTGAAATATGTATGGTATATATTTGTATTTCATAAAATCACCAAAAAGATTGCTCTTTAGGAATTAAATTAAAAGATATCATCATTTTAATTATAAATAAAACATATAATTTGAAAACAAAATGAATATTTTACAATATTAAAAAAATAACTTATAGTGGATTGATATTCAAAGAGCTAAACAGATATTGCTTGAAATTATAGAAGGGACGAGGAGAATGTATATAATGGGAAGTTGAATAGAGAGATTGATTATTAAAGCAAATTAATAATTGGGAAGAGAAAATGATTTATTTGGGTGTATAATATAAAATGAGCAAGTATGACACTAAGAATCGTATCGAATTAGATACATATGTTAGCTAAAAAATAAGTGAGAATTCACATAGCCACTACAACTGAAGCGTAGTTGTTATTTATAGCTAAAGAGTATCCACATTCCTATAAGCACACCTTCACTGATTCTTCATGGTAAGAATGGTTGAAATTAGGGAATTTGGAGATACAAACATTTGCACAGGCAAATGGGCGGGTTGGATCAAATTTGAGAGGGTTGAAAATGGATCAACATAAATTAGATAATAATTCAACCCGTCCATATTTGATATGGGTAAAAATGGATTGGGTAACAAATGAGTTGGGTAAAATACTAGTTTATCTATATTTTACTCATATTTCATGAGTAAACATGGAGAAAATATTTGTCTTTTTTTAGATGATGAAAAATATTGAAAATGCTTCATTTAGTTTTATTGTATTATAAAAGTAAAAGAAATTCTATAACTTTTCAATATAAAAAAAAATTATGTAATAATAAGGGGAACATATTTTTAATTTCAAAATAAATAAATATTTGCATTTTAGAACTAAAACATGCTTAATGCACTTTAAGCAATGTCAATACTAGTACATGATTTGCTTATTTTACACTATTATTTATTATCCAATATAAAATTAAACAAATAAAAAAATATAATTATAATTAACAAAAGAAATGTACATTTAAAATATATATTTTTGGAGGGCCAAAGACTTCACCTTTTCAATTATAGAGAAAAATAATTAGTTTTATAGAAGAACATACAAAGGGAGAGAAGTTACAATATTTTTGGTGATATCATGAATTTTGAGTGAATAAAAGTTAGAAGCTTAACTCATTTGGCTAATCCATATTTTATCCATGTAAAAAATCACTCACCCAACCCATTAAAATATGAGTGTGTTACCAAAATATGGGCTTATTTTGCCGGTACTAATCTGTGATGAGACATTGTATCAAATGACGCTGCTACAACTTTAGAAAAACGGTGAGGGTGGCCAAATGAACTACTTTTGACCAGAAGTTTAAAGCTTCATTCGCCATCAGTAACATGAGTTATAATACGATATGATGACACAAAATTTACCTACAACGAAAAGACATAACCGAGGCAAAAATGTTACTTATACTCATCAAAAAATAAAATGAAAAGCATTCATCGCGAGAATTATAGTCAATGAGAAAACTGAAAAAGCAGATTAATCTGATTTGACTAAAGAATGTCAAAAAATCGTTAAGGAAGTTCCTTTTGGAGCTTATTACTAAATCTCTCTCAACTGTTCCTGGAGCTTCATTTGAAGCCTATTTGCCTAGATGATTGTCGCTGGATTTTCACTTGGAGCTCATCTGTTTAGATGATCTCCCAGTCTGATTCATAAAAGCCTTCTTGTGACAATTCCAACTTGTCAGTTGGAGAAGATATTGTATTGCCTTCTGCATTTGATTCCTCTAATTCCACAATGAGATTCTCACATTTGGTTGTGTCCTTGTTTCTCTGTTTTCCGTGTTTCACCTTTAGGATTGCCATATTTTTCTGAAAGCAAAACAATAACAAGTCAATAAATGACTACACACATACAAACAAAAGGAAGGTGATATGAAGTAGCCGAAACAAATTAATTTGTGAGAAGAAAAAGTGGCATCCAATGCAAAAATATAAAATCAAGGGGAAGGCAGGAGGCAAGACCTTGTGAGAGATATGAGCTCCATGGAATTCAGAGCCTGAAGAAAAATCATCTTTATCCACCAGAACACAGTTTCCATCAAATGCCACTTCAGGAACCGAGTCAATAACTGCTTCATCTTGTAGATGAACCACAGAAGCTCCTGCATTGTTTATCCATTAGAAACGCAGATAGTAAAGGCCAATGATTTCTCAATCTTACACTTCTCCTTTGGGCATGTGAAACAAGGAATGATAGCTTAACCAAGAAAGAACTTAAGCGTACACACTAAAGAGTCATGTCTGGTCAGCATAAATCAATTATCAATTCTATGTAGTGTCATGGAGAAAATCCTGTTGGGAGCACCACCCCCGAATGGGTCCTGCAGTACGCGATCCGGATTTAGTCGGAGCTCCAATGTGAGCTCCGGACACCGGGTGGGAAACCAAAAAGAAAAAAAATTCTATGTAGTGTCCTGTACAACTGTTTTTTTTTTTTTTTTTGATAAATAGTTTTACATACAGCAATTACCTAGTCCGTCAAAGCAATGCTTTCTAACTGAGCTACTACTTACAGAACGATTATATTATCAGCACAAAAGCAGAAAAAAGCAAAGTCGCCAGAGCTACCAAGGAAGTATTGCCATATAAAATTGACAAGAAACTAAAAAGGTTACTAAATCAAATGGGACTTTTCTGATTGAGGGAGAAAAAGTTGTACAAAAAGGGGAAAAATTAGCATCATACAAACAACCAACAAGAAGATATACCAGTCTTAAGACTAGGGAGAACATACCATTTGATACTGCTGGAAGTGCTGCATTAGAATTTATTTCGTCAAAATCAAGAACACTTTCTTGTGACTCAGTAGAGTAAATTGAACAAGTTAATGATGGAACATTCAAAGTGTTAGCACCATGATCTGTGAAATCTATAGCTTTCCCCTCTTGCATAGAAGGGTCAAATTCTAGGCATTCAACTGATGATGCAATTGTCGAAGATTTGGCAGGAACTTCAACTCCTTTATCACCCTCACAAGATAATGTCATTTTTAAAGTTTCCTCAGTAGAAGCAACTTGTGCTGAACTTTTACCAGTAAAACCTAGTATATTTTCCCAATCCTCAACAGACATCTTCATTGCCTTATCTGCTCGTGGCTGAAGTGATGAATCAACATGCACTCCTTCAGTGGCTTCCACAGCGAGCTTGAGGGAAGACGAGTTTGAACAGGAAAGTTCATCCTTGCTATCTTCTTGCACACTGATGTTTGACAGCTCAGAAGCTGGATGTTGTTCTTCTCTATTTTGTTCTGAAGATAAATTACTGGTCTCCTCCTCGACATTTGACAAAGATCCTGGGAGTATTTCTTGAATAAACCCTACACAAAATTGTTTCAGATTTGCACTCGCTATCTGGAATTGGCTTTCAACAAAATTAATTTGTTCCTGCCAACACACAATGAATGAACTAAACAAACATATATCAAGGGACATCATAAACTGGCAGAAACCTAATTTTAATATCCAGAACTCACAAAAAAACTAGAGGTTTGCAGATTATACATGATACACAATTAATAGTAGCTGAAGTCTACCATCCATTATTTTTGCGGGAACAGAAAGACTAATAAGAACACCAAAGAGGTGGTATTATGGAAGAAATGTATATCTGTGTATTTTGTGCATATATGTGCATGAAAGCACCAATTGCAATGTCCTCCAACATGTACCGATCTACATATTTTAATTTGATTTGCAAAAGATAACAAAACCGAGAAAAAGGAAAGTTAAAAGAAGTAACAGACTAAAAGCCAAAGAAATAAAATGGCACTTAAGATGTATGGAAGGCCAACAAATGATACCTGAGATCTAGCATCAACTTCACAACACAGATTTTCCAGCTTTTCGCCAATTTTGTCGAACCAGGCTCTGCCTCTACTTGTAAAGTCCATTACGAACAAAAATATCTGAATGATTAGAGTGGTCAGTACATGAACACAATTCCTGTTCTAAGGCAAAAGAACTGTAACCTTCAATTCAAACCAACAAGTATGAACAATAGGGGTACACCGGATGAAAAATAAGAAAACTGCTTGTATAATTGAATCACATTGAGCAACTTTCTGATGAATAAAATGCATGTGGATGTATAGAGTACTTCATCCATGTCAGTACTAATGACGTTGCACCTGCTTGGCGTGTTTACTCTCCCAAGACAGAAACCAGTTACAAGACAAACAGAAAGCTAGTAATGTGCTTTAAGCATGTCGTTGCACTCGAAAAGGGATGCATCTTTAAGTGCAACAAAAACATACCCACTGTAATTTCATGACCGAAGTCTGGGGAGGATAAGATGTCTGCGGACCTTATAGACCCTTAGCTCAAAAGAAAAATTATGTAGATAATGGTTGCAAGAAGAAAAAATGGCAACAAAATACGAAGATACAAAACAAAATAAAGTAACAGATGGTAGAAAAATTAGAAGAATAAGAAACTACAATATTACCAAATATTACTACTAATACGAAGAAGAGGATATGTGGCTAACCCCTCTGCCTCTCCCACCCAGTGGACAACCACACTCTGCTACCTACTAACATTCTACCCTAATTTTCAACCTTCATACCTTCCTATCTAGGGTTATGTTAAGTCGAAGTTGTGTCATGTTTTGTCTAATCATGGTTCTTTTTCAGCCTACCTCTACCTCTCCTAACTCCTGTTATAGTCAATCTCTTACACCCTCCTAACTGGCACATCTGTCCACCTCCTCCTCACATGTACGAATCATCTCAGTTTCACTTCACTCATCTTATCCGCCATGAACGCCACTCTCACCTTGCCCTATATAACTTTGTTTCTAATTATATCTCTCCTAGAATGCACATATATCCATGTGAGTCTCTCCTAGTATGCTCATATATCCATGTGAGCTAATACAAAACAAGAATTTCTAGTATGCTCATATATCCATGTGAGCTAATTAATACAAAACAAGAATTGAAAGATGAGATTTATCTGACATTCAAACTATAATTGCAAGATAAACGAATGCAGGCACGGGATACAGGAGTGTAGTTCAAACAGCTGACACCGCTATTATATATGGTGAATACCTTCGATTGATCACTACACCACCATTCAGATACTCTTGCACCTTTCTCCTAAGTACAAAATTAGTTTTTCTTTACCACAAGGCAATGTGTGGCATCAAGTGAAATTACCCCTATAAAACGTTGGGAAACATCGCTGAGACTATATAAAACGTTTGAAACCCCATAAATAGAATTATACCAAAATTAGACGCTTAATCACAAATTTGTGGGAACAAAATATATGCTTCTTCTTTTGTTCAGTTGAAAATTTTCAGTGTTCTGAAAACAAACAGAACAAACAATATAGCAAGAATGAATAATTCTCATAAACATTGATAAAAATATTAATCATTCACAACAAACAAAAAAAAATGGTCCATCCTAAATTAAAGTTCATGACTTACCTGAGACAACAAAATTGAAAGAAAAGAAAAATTAGATTATAGTAAAACGACGAGTAGCCTAATAGAAGTAGGAAGTCACTTATACAGTAGAAATCTATTTGTGATAGGATTAAAGGTGTTTGGAGGTTAAAAGCTGATCAAATTTGTTTTTAAGTATTTTTTAATTTAATTTCTGTTATACAATAATCTGACAATACAATTTCAACTAAGAAAGAAATAGAAATTGTGATAGGAATACTTACTTAAATATGTTTTTTCAAATTAATTTTTATATTTATATTTAAAATAAAATATGATAATGGAGAAGCAGAAGTTGTGCACATAAATAAAGTATGTCATGAGAGTTTATTTTTTTGTTAAAACCAGAAAGGGTAATTTATTGGTCAAGCTAAATATGTTAATGTTTTTTTCTCATTTAAATGGAGTTGTATCTCTGATATTTGTTATATACGAATTTGACGCAATACTCATGTGCACGCTAAAAATATGTTAGACTAATTTAAAGCTCTGATCTTAATTAGTAATTACGATATGTTTATTTATATCAATATATTTATATAAAAAATATATATACTTCCGAACTATTATAAATAGTATGTATGTCTCTGTTAGGGTTTTGCCCTGATTTTCTTTCCTTATTTAAAGTTTATTTTTTTTCTTAAAGAAAAGTCAAAGTATTACCATAAATGCTTGAATTTTTTCTGAAAGAAATATAATATTTTCTTTCATATTTGGTTTATTCTTTCCTTAGAGGAAATGTTTGGAGATCTATAAATTGAAGATCCATATACTCATAGCATAACGCAATAGTATCCAATGTAGACATCTAGAGAGTTTTGTTTATGTGGAGATTTATTCTCTCAACAATTTATAATATTTTTCTTTTATATTAGTTTTTATATAATAATATTATATTTTTAGTATTAGTTTTTGTCGTCTGATTTATCAACCATATGATATGCAATTGTAAGCTTCCGCATGGCTCCCTATTTACCTTCATAACCCAACTAGTGGTATCAGAGCTAATGGTTCAATGACCCAGGTTCATCGAGGTTGAAGACAGGTTTAACGCAGTTTCAAATCAATTTGCAACTAATTTGATGATAAAGAAGATTTTTGTCCAGCTACATGTGGAGAAGAGATTAAAACCATATTTTCAACATTCCTGCTGCTGCATCTTTGAAAATAAAAATAAAATATTTTTAAACCATTTTTAACCCATTTATTTTAAACTTTATTTTTAACCATGACAAGCAGCAGTGATGAAGACTATGTGAAGAACGAAAATTATCATGCATGTGAAGTAGGTGGATCAAGTTTTGTCAAGAAAATCCAGCCAAAAGGGGAGATTTGTTAGGGTTTTACCCTGATTTTCTTTCCTTATTTGAAGTTTATTTTTTTCCTTAAAGAAAAGTCAAAATATTACCATAAATGCTTGAACTTTTTTTGAAAGGAAAATATAATTTTCTTCCATATTTGGTTTATTATTTCATTAGAGGAAATGTTTGGAGATCTATAAATTGAAGATCCATATTCTCATAGCATAACGCAATATATCCACAATGTAAACATCTAGAGAATTTTGTTTATGTGGAGATTTATTCTCTCAACAATTTATAATATTTTTCTTTTATATTAGTTTTTATATAATAATATTATATTTTTAGTACTAGTTTTTGTCGTCTGATTTATCAATCATATGATATGCAATTGTAAGCTTCCGCATGGCGACCTATTTACCTTCATAACCCAACAATATCTTCATTATATTTTAAGGTCATATATATCTTTATCGTCAATCTTTTGAATTCATATATACTCTTTAAGACTAACAAATATCATGTAGTCAGTCTCAGAATATTAAAAGTGACTATATATCACCATGTAGTCAGTCATTCATAATTTTTGTTGTATGCATTTACATGGCTTAATTGCTACCTCCCGTTGAGAGGTTCTATCGACTTTCAATCGACACTTTTCAGTTCTTGTCACGTTTTATTTTTTTTCACCTATCCTTTTTATTAAAATAGTCGATACTAAACTCAGGATGGGTATTGTGTTGGCTGATGTTGAACTAATCTCACTTTATGATTTTAATTTTGCTTGGAATAATAATATTAAATATGGAAAACTTACATAAATATACTATAATAAAAAAATATTTACTATTTATAGCAATAACATTTTTTTCACTTGATCACTTTTAATACATTTATAATACACTTTTAATACATAACAAAGAACAATTTATTATTCACGTATAATACAAGTTTTATTGATTTATCACACTTTTTAATACACTTATAATACAATGTGTCAACTTCTTACCAAATAAGCATAATCTATTTTTAAAAACAGTTATAATACATATGTATTGCATACTTAATTCACTTTTAATACATATTGCAGATTTAATATAGTATTGTTATAAATGGTAATAAATAAAAAGTATCGCTAAAATCAGTAATTATTTAGTAAAAGACACTCATCCAAGTAATTTTTCCATTAAATATTATAAGATAAAAAGATATAAAATTTAAATAGAAGAAGAAAAGAAGAATTGTCTATTCTTTATGAGAAATATTTTAGAACTTTGATTTAAACAACTTAAATATTCATATTCATAAAGGAGGTTTTTACAACAATATCTAAGTTAATATATTGCAAATAAATGGTTAACTTCTTATTAACTTGAATTAAGTTAAACGATTAATATCTTTTAAAAATATATACTAAAAGTAATAAGTATGTTATAACAATAATAATATTTTGTATATTTGTATATTTAAAATTGGATGGACGGGAGTTTCAATGTTAATCACAAATTTGTAGAAAAAATTTTCACGTTATTTCTAAAATGGTAACATCTTTACTCAAAGCATCAAAACTTAATGAAAAATTCTCACGTTATTTTTAAAAAGGTAACATCTTTACTCAAATCATCAAAACTTAATGAACTGTGTGATTTTACCAAATTAATGTTATAATAGGACAAACAATTTAGCAAGAACGAAGCAGTTCATAATATAATTCTCCTCAACATTGATATCAACATTCAGACAATCAATCAAAGAGAAAAATGATTAATCAACAAGAAAATATTAATAAAACAAACAAGTTAGACGGCTTAATCGAAACAACAAACTTGGTAGAAAAAAGAAAATGATTAAATTATAATAGGAAGAGGAGTAGCATATCATTTTGGTTTTTAAGTATTTTCTTAGAATTTGATTTTGTATAAATTAATTTCATTCTCAAATTTCTATTATGCAAGTATATTGTGGAGTGTTATTGTTATTATTTTTGAAAAAAAATAGAAAGTGTCATTTATTGATCAAGCTGAATATGTTACTGTTTTTTTTTTATTGAGATGGAGTTGTATCTATCTAATATTTTATTTTACATAATCCATATATCTTATATACAATTTGAAAATTGACACAATAGGCACGTGCAATGGACATACGCTAAAAATATGTTAGATTAAATCTAAAGCTTTCATCTTAATTATTCTATATTTATTTATATCTATATATCTATATATGAAAAAAGAATAAATATATCTTGAATTATCACAAATGGTATGAAAAAAGAATAAATATACTGCCTCCTCTCTCTCAATACTAATACAAATGATAACAACAAAGAATTAGATTAAAATAATAATTAAATATAGGTAAATCACTTCGGACTTAAAAATATGCAGTTTCTCCTCCCCACCCCCATATACACAATTGTAATTTAATCTATTTCTATCTTTGGAAAGCCCAAATGTTACGTCAGACAGGAGAGCAGAGGTAAGAAAAAAAACTATATAAATGAATATGAATGGTGGAAATAAATCATCGCTACATATAAGTAATGGTTGTGTTTGAGCTAAAGGAAGAAAGTGTACTTCACCAGGACATATGTAAAGGGCAGGTCCAAGTTCAAACAAATTCAATAGCTTCAATGCAAACCTTCCATATGTATTAAAAGTTACTTAACAAAAATACAAATAATTGATTTTGACCAAGAAATCAAATTAGTGATGAAATCTCAAATTAGAAATGATAAAGTTAAAATCATGTATTCATCTCTTCTTCCTCATATTGGAATGAGTCATCAGACTATTGTTGTATGGTTATTCTATCACTCTGGCCATTTTCTTCCTTCAGGATAAATATTTTCATATGATACAAAAGAAATGAACAATTCATATAGAACATTGCACAAGTAGTGCAAGATGAGGTCAATTTAATTAAATGCTTAAAAGATCCATATTCCTAGTAAGGCAAACTCTTAGAACTTGAGCTAACAACTAAGGACTTAAACCTTGAAGAATCACCACCCCCATTGGCTCTACTAGTAATTGTTTCCATATTCTTATAAAGACTTTGTTTCACAATTTTCTTCATCAGTTTCTTGCTTTCATCAACAGCTCTTGGACTCATTGGTGATGAATCAATTGGCATCCTTCCTACTTGTGGCCCTGAATGAGGCCCCATTTTGCTCTGCCTTTCATCCTTAAACCATTGTAACAATTTCAATGCTCTTTTTTGAGCCAAAGAACTACCTAACAATGCCACTTCAAGAAGTACTGGAACAATACCAGCCTTGGACATTTTCTCTCTTTGAATAGAACTTTGGTGAGCCAAAATCATCAAAATGTATACCGATAACTCTTGACATTTCGGTTGCTCTTCCCATGTCATTATCTCCATTAAGCTCTCGGGCATCATCGGGCTTTCCTCCATCGCCTTCTTTCCCATTAGGGTAACCACTAGATTCCCTAATGTGGCTAGTGCTTTCTCTGATACTTCCTTTAATGAAGACAATCTCAATAATGTGGTCACTGTTCCATTAGTCGCCAAACTGGTGGAATTTTCCAACACAGAGGATATGTTGTACAATGTCCCTAGACATGTACATTTAGTCTCAACACTTGAATTTGATGAATCAAGAATGCTGACTACAAATGAAATAATTCTTGAGGAATCCATATTGAATTGTGTGTTGGCTAATAATGATATAGACAATATCAATTCTGCAAATTCTTGCCTTGTGTTTCCATCTAAGTTGTCTGTTTTTTGAGGTAATTTTGATAAGATTCCTGCTTCTACCATCAGAGCCTTGTTACTGAAAAGGGGAACCAAGAAAACAGAACAATGTTAAACAAATGAATTATGAAACAACTCAAATCCATTAACATGGCCACATCAGAAATATAGAATATAATCAAGCTTTAGGGACCCCATTTTATGACTTTCTTTGATTATATTTAATTTATTGGTCAACTAACAAGTTGGAAAATGATAGAAAAATGGTTAGGAATTAAAGTTGGGGTAGGGGGTATCCCAATCATGTAGAGGTCCTCAAAATAAATAATCAGAGAAATTTTAAAAATTATTGAGAGTGAGAAGTCAATAAGATTCTGCTAACCAGATCAGTGCTAGGAGCTAAAGGTCAACACAAGTGGATTTTTTTTTCCTATTTCTTATTTAAAAAACACTGTGAACACATCGTCTGATAAATATTATATAACATAAGGTAGAATAATATGTTCATAACAATTAAAAATTATTCCTCAACTTAACCCATTGTCAAACTCAGTGTAATGACACAAGTATGATTTGAGAAAGGTAGATAGACTGTTTTCGTATAAACTTTTAGCTCAATTTTTTTTTTTTTTTTAAAAGGCGATTCAACCCTCTTCATAATTAATCGAAGTAGATATGTTAGAGATGAGGTGAAAGGAACTATACGCTATGACCATAGAGTCGATTCAACCATCTTCATAATTACCATAAGTATGTGGTCATACCACATACTCAAGTCTTTTTCAGATAAAATAAAATGTTATGGCTAGAAAGTCAAAGTTGACTCAACTAACTTATCCTTGCAATTTTAAGGCTTCCTAAATAAAATGGCTATAAATAAAACCAAGTTGATAAAATTCATTTGCTTCCGGACAACACTAATCTCGGATCGAATGCTTACTCGTATATTGCTCAACTTTACAAATAAAATATTAAACTGTCGTCTAACATTTACAATAACTTACGAAATTCGATGGGAATTTTTTTTTTTTTTTTTGGATTGATGTAACTAGGGGTATTAAAATTTCATGGCTGTTTATTATAGGAGGTGTACTACCAAGTCATGAACTTCTTGGATACTTAAAAAGGATATTCCCAAGACCAAACCTCACGTGCCACACAGTAGGGGTTTAAGTTAAAAATTGGCCACGCAAAGTGGCCTTTGGGCTCCATTTTTTGATACATTCCCTTTTCTGTAGTTCAATAAAAATCCGCCACGTCATTTCACCGCATTATAAGTCCACTAGCCTAATGGGATGAACTTGTACTACGACGAAAACCCCTTGTGAAATAAAATCACTATAAAATTCTCAACCAAAAATTTCAGCCCACCAAATTAATTAATATTATATGATAAATGTTACTTCCTCCGTTTTATTTTATGTGATGTAATTTGACTAGGCAAGGAATTTAAGAAAAAAATGAAGACTTTTAAAACTTGTGGTTCAAAATAAATGATAAAAATTTGTGTGGCTGTAAATCATTTCATTAAGGATAAAATAGATATTTTATAGTTAAATTGTTACTTAATATGAAAATGTGTCTTTCTTTTTTAGACTGACTAAAAAGGAAAGTAAGTCACATAAATTGGGGACAGAGGAAATAGTTAATTTTATTTTATGACGGTGATGTTAGGAACCTTTTGCACGCATCTTAATTAGATTATCAGATAAAATTCATCTAGTGCCTCTTCTATTCAAAAATATTTAACCTAAGTGATCTTTAAGATTATAATTCATGGTTTTATTTTAGTAATAAAAACAAATCATGATACAGAAAATACGTCCTTTTCTATTCCGAAATGAATAATGCAATTTTAAATTATAAAATTAGTTACCGAATTCATGAATATGGGATAAAATGTAGGAGAATAAACATTGAAATTCCACTTTGAGTTTAAGTTTTGTGCACCGTCAGTGTACAAAGTTTTCTACACCATCAGTTACTTTTAATGAGATTTAACCATAGTAATTTATCTCATAAAATAATCATAGTAACTTATATGGTTAAATCTCATTAAAAGTAACTGATGGTGTAGAAAACTTTGTACACTGACGGTGCACAAAACTTAAACTCTTCCACTTTTAGTAATAGGCTAATTTTCCTTTTATGAAAAATATCTCACATTTAAATAAAAAGGACAAATATTCACGATTTTAATTAGAGTAATTATTTAAACTGATAAAATAGATAAAACTTACGTGAAAGAGCCATTAGAAAGTTGGGTCAGTGCTTGCACCGCTAATCTCTGCCGCCGCAACACCGCCTGATCAGAACCACCAACCATGGCAACAAGCGGCGGAATCACACCGAGCTCCGCCATGAATTTCCGCCTCTTCAAATCTTCTTTAGCCAACTTTATTATCTCTTTCACCGCCACCTCTTTTTCATCCCAGTTCCCAAAGTGAAGTTTCTTCACAGATTTTTGCAAAATCATCCATCCATTATCTTTATCACTCTCTTTTCCCATTATTCCCTTTTCTTCAATCACAATCAAAATTTCTGAATCGTTTGTTGGCTGATGATCAGACGGTTGAAATTGTTCCTTAGATTTAGCCTTAATCTGAAGGAACCGCTTGAGTTTAGTGAAGGACCTTAGCTTTATGTAAGTCAAATAAAAATTACTAGTTGTTTTTAGAGTATTTGGCATGTTTATGACATATAAGAAGAATGGTTTTGTAGGGGCCTTGAGTGGGTGGGTGGGTTGGGGGATTGAAATTGTGAGAGAGTTTAATTTTAATTAAATTAAGTGTGTTTAATTTATGTCTTGACTTTTGGTGAAAGAAAAGGATTAGAGACAAAGAGAGAAAAAGACTTTGTGGAGAGAGAAAAACAAGAAGAGCAGAGAGCACATGCCGAATATGTCAGTTACATAGAAGGAGGAGGAGAGGAATACGTGAGCTTCTTCCATTTTTATAAACAACTGTTACATTGCCGAACATGTTTGACAAAATTCCATATTGACCCTTGTAGTTTCTTATAATTGTGGAAAAAACCCTCTAGTTTTTCAAAACTGAGTACTCTTCCAAACTTTTTAAATATGTCGTCAATTTATTATCATAGTTGTAGTTGTATTTAATTAATTAATTTTAAAAATACTTTTTATCAATCCTAAGGTTCTAAAATAGATCAATAAAAACAAATAAGTGCTTCTGAATTGATTTCATAGTTTAAGAATTTTAATGATTTTTTGTTTAATAACGATGTTTGCAACAAATTTTAAAGTGACAAAAAATAAATTACAATCACAAAAAAAATATGAAGAATCATAATTTTATTCATCAAGATTATGGGTACAATTTTGTTCTTCCCTTGATTCTACTCTCCTAAGATTTATCCATGATTAGAAACCTCTATATGAATATTCCATGAATTTGTGGAATATTCGAGATCTTGATCTTTAAAAAATACTCATAGTTTATGGGATATTTGAGATGCCTTTTAAGAGAATTTTGTATCCTTTATATAGGCGTGAACTAGGATTTAGGGTTGAGTATCCTCCAAAAATTCTAATTGAAACTGAACACCTTCTAAAGTTCCAATTCCAATTGAACACGTCTTGTAGAGTCCCATAAAATTTCAATGTCTACAAACGATATCATGAAACATGATTAAAAGTTTGTTTTACAGCACAAAATAGTAATTTGTGTTTGATCAACGTTTTAATAATACTTTTAATAAGAAAACTATTATTTTTTCTACTTTAGTCAAATACACATATTTTTTTCTAAAATTTTAGTCAAACGTTTTAATTTTCTAAAATAAGTGTTTAAAAATAATACTTTTGACTTATTAGAAGCTCGGCCACTTCTCTTAAAGAAGTCGGGTTAACAATACACTATACATAAAGTATTTCAAGTCCAAATTGAAAGGAATTGTTGATATATATAGTCCTATTTTAATTTCGCTAGAATGCTTGGGTAAGAAAATTGTATTTGTTCTTAGTGTCTAATATATAGGAGGGCAGATCTCATAGTTTAGGTACCTTGTTTGATTTATCATAACTTGAAGAGTCTATAGGCATTTCTTTGAATGCCTCTAGTTTTTAAGATTTTATTTTACTCTACAAAGGGAGATTAAGCAACAAACTAGTGATGGATGACCTGAATATCCACAAAATTTAGGCACTTTTTTTCTACAACGGAAGTATGATATGTCAAAAAGTTATGACAAGAATTTGTTAACAAGTCAAATGTCAAAAGGGTCAAACTAAGGCTCCTTACAAGGGACCTAATCTTATGGACCTTGAGAAAATCGCAAGCAGCCCAAATGGAAAAGGAAAAATAAAAGGGGTCCCAAAATATAATGTATAAACGCCTAACAGTTTTAAATATTTTGAAGTCTCTTTAATTTGCAATTTAACACCTGTGGTCACATCTTAATTGCATATAATTCACTTTAAATATATTCAAGAGACAAGAATACCCCACAAGGGTTGTTTCACAATTTTACCTTTTTAAAATCTTCATTGATAATTTGCATTTAGATCTATATTGATTTTGATGCAAGTCATTAATTGTTTGACGTGGGAGTCAGGGTGCACCATGCTCCATGTTTCCCTTTATTGGGTTGATAATTTTCGCTAGTGTATTACACGTCCAATTAGTATACTACTTCTTTCGTTTCATTGACCCTTGTATTAAAAAAAAATAGATAGTTCATTATATAAATTTATCCATTTTTGCAAATCAATAGAGTTTCATTTACTTATTTTAATTTTCACATACTACTCTTATTACTCCCTCCGTCCACAATTATTTGGCAGGTATACTAAAAATAGATGTCCAAGATTAATTGTCAATTTAAACAATCAAGAAATAATTAATCACCTTTTTCCAATTCTACCCTTAATGATAGTGTAGTTCAATTGAAAAGTTATGTAGACTTTTGGTATTCTTGGTATAGTAGGGTTATATTAGTCAAATTACACCTTTTATTAAATTTTCCTTGAGGGATGTGCATGACCTTACCCTGACAAACAATTGTGGACGGAGGGAGTATTAAATAACTATTCTTAGTAGTAGTCCATTTTAAAATATCAAAATATTATTAATAAGGTTAATTTAGTAAAATATATCTTTAATTAAAGTATATGTCAGGTCAATTAAAATCAATTAATATGAAACAAAAGGACTATGATTCTACTTTTGACATTATTTAACCGATTAATAGTACTTAAGGAGTACCATCTTTGAAAAAAATGCACTTCTCTTTTTATATTTTCTACTGTATTTAACAAGTCACGAGATTATTAATTTCAGGGGAACAGAGGTTATCATAATTAATTCAGCGACAAAATTATTATATAATTCGTACATCAAATTTTGTTTTACTGACTTAGTACTTTACTAGGTGGGAGTGAATATATACTCCCTCCGTCCCTTTCTATTTATTAAATTTTGATTTGACACACTTATTAAGAAAATAATTATTGGTATATTGACTTTATCACTTTACCCTACTAATTGATAGGGTCTCAAACATATTTACTCACAACATTTTTCAAAGACATTAACTCAATATTAATAAATTGAGGATATAATAAGCAGTTTTCTTTATATCATTCCTTGATTTGTCAAAAATGACAAGTAAAAAGAGAAATCAAATTAGGAAATATTTGACAAATAAATAGGAACATAGAGAGTATATGTTAAAAGAACTTATAAAAGGAATATGCAATTTCAAGGGGGTCAAAATATATAATAGTTGTAGTAACTTTTAGAGCTCAAAGACAAAAGAAAATTAAGAGCTAATTTATGAGGCACTTAAATGTGATAAATGATTTATCAACCAATTTGAAATGATCACGATAAATTTTCTTAGTCCAATAAGTTAAACCAAAATTTTAATTTAAAAGGCTAACATTAAATTTGGAATATTGTTTAAATGTAACAAATATTGATCTTCTCATGTGCACAGTACTATCATTCTTGGATGTCACAAAGGGATAGCTTACTACAGTCCAGCTATTGCATCATTATTAATGTCATTAAATTGAAGATTAATTTTGTGTTTAAGAGGATCATAGATTTAAAGTTGGACAAAAAAGAGTGTAAACCGGAACACACGTGTGAGTTCAATGTAGCCTAATTAATTAGTTTCAGACAATCAAACATAAGCCAAGTTTTATGCTGCCTTAACCAACTTAGTGCCAGCTTTTTCATTAACTATTTCTCGATAATTAATTGAAAGAAAATCGTTATATACAGAAAGGAAAGTGCTAAACAACCAGAAAAATGTGGCCAGAATTTGGCCAGAAATGTACAAAAACTATACTAACCTTTCTATTCTAAAATAAACTGATTTTTTTTTTTAATTAAAGAATATTAAAGTGTTTGTTATTCCCTAAAATTACAATTCAATTAGAACACAGATTCCAAGACTTAGAATATCAAAAATCTCATACATTGGGACACTATATTTTCTTCATTCCAACTCATACGCTAGCACTCTTATTCTTACGTAGCATTACTGCTGAAGGAATCTGCTAATTCTTTTTCCTTTTCTTCTCTACTCGATCACTTCCTCTCCAAAAAAAATAATATAAATTCAACTGAAGTTAGGGAGGAATTGTTCCTGCTGAAGTATTCCTATCTTGTGGATTTAGTGAATTAATTAATTGTTTATGCTATATTTTGACAACTCGTGTTTAAATCAGCGAGTTTTCTTATTTTTAGATGTATGTTCTAAGACAACGTTAAGATTATATTAAAGCTAATGTGATATATTGATTCATCTTAAAGGTTAATTTTGTTTTCCGGCTATTAAAGATGGTCCTCTTGTTATTTTGAGTTCTCATTGATATTAACCTATTTAATCTGATCATTTAACTTATTTTTAGATGTATGTTCTAAAATATTTTGCTTTTTACTTCATACTCTTATTCTTGTTATTAATCTATTATCATTTGATTTCGTAGTATAAATTGAGAACACTTGCGTGAAGAACTAAAGCGTTCGATCACTTCTTATCCTCTATATTACGTCGATTTGATAAATTGTGAATCATTACTTATATTTGTTACTAAAATGACCTCCAATTAAGTAAATTTTTTTTTATTATTATGTTTAAATAAAATTAAACTATATAATTAAATAATTTTAAATGTAATTTATAAAATATTGGGATAACGACAATTCAAAACACATTAGACCTGATAATGTTGATAGTCATATAAATCGTGTATAGTTCATATATGTAGAACCAAAGAGAGCCAGACATTAATAGTATTTATCGTATAAGTCATATCCCCTATATTACGTCGATTTGATAAATTGTGAATCATTACTTATATTTGTTACCAAAATGACCTCCAATTAAGTAATTTTTTAAATTATTATGTATAAATAAAATTAAACTATATATTTAAATAATTTTAAATGTAGTTTGTAAAATATTGAGATGAAGACATCTCAAAATACATTAAACCTGGTAAATATAGATAATTATAGAAATCATGCATAAAGTTTATATGTGTCGAACCAAAGATAGTCAGACATTGATAGTATTAATCATACAAGTATTTTCTCCTATATTACGTCGATTTGATAAGTTGTGAATCATCACTTATATTTGTTACTAAAACGACCTCCAATTAAGTAATTTTTTTAAATTATTATGTTTAAATAAAATTAAACTATATAATTTAATCATTTAAAATGTAATTTATAAAATATTGAGATAAGGACAACTCAAAACACATTAGACTTGGTAAATATCGATAGTTATAGAAATCATGCATATAGTTCATGTGTGTCAAACCAAAGAGAGTCAGACATTGATAGTATTAATCATATAAGTTTTATCTCCTAATATTACGTCGATTTGATAAATATCATTACTTATGCTTGTTACTAAACTGACCTCCAACTATGTAATTTGTTTAATTATTAAGTTTCAATAAAATTAAGCTATATAAATAAATAATTTTTAAATGTAATTTGTAAAATATTGGGATAATGACAACACTCAAAACACATTAGACCTGGTAATTGTCAATAGTTATAGAAATCATGCGTATAGCTCATACATGTCGAACCAAAGAGAGTCAGACATTAAAAGTATTGATCATACAAGTCTTATCTCCTATATTACGTAGATTTGATAAATTGTAAATCATTACTTATATTTGTTACTAAAATGAGCTCCAATTAAGTAATTTTTTTTAATTATTATATTTAAATAAAATTAAACTATATATTTAAATAATTTTTAAATGTAATTTGTAAAATATTGAGATAAAGACAACTCAAAATACATTAGACTTGGTAAATATCGACAGTTATAGAAATCATGTGTATAGTTCATATATGTCGAACCAAAGAGAATAAAATATTAATGTTATTAATCATACAAGTTTCATCCCCTATATTACGTCGATTTGATAAATTATGAATCACTACTTATATTTGTTACTAAAATGACCTCCAAATTCCAATTAAGTATTTTTTTTAATTATTATGTTTGAATAAAAAAAAATAGTGTTAAGTAAATTCAGTTAACACTAATATTTTGGCCATAATCTGTTGTAATATTAGTTAAGTAATTTTTTTATTATAATACAACCAACAATAATATAATGTGATTCAAAAAATATTTTCTTTACTATTGATGTTGCAATTATTATTTTTAAAACATAATTTAAAAACAATTTTTTTTTTACAGATTGGATGACATCCAATCTACTTAATGATCAATGTTCTCTTTGGTAGAATTTGTAGTCTTTTCCATAATTGACTATGAAATTCTCAATAATTAATGTCATTAATTATTTTCAATATGTTGGAAATACGATGAAAGAATATAGAGATCCTAAGAATATATTTAATTTTTAAGTTAAAAGGGTAAAAATATCTAAAACGAAACTAGTTTATAGTGTGAATGAGGTTTTTTTACCATTTTGGCCAAATTATGACCAAAATTTTATGGCCAAAAGGATTTTTTCATACAGAAAATACATATGATATCTTATTTCCCAAAATAATTATTTTCTCAAAAAGAAAGTTATTAAGAAAATCTTTTTAAAATGGAGAATAGATAGTTTTTGAATCGGAAGAGTTACGAATTTGTTATTTTAATGTGTCACTAAAGAAAGTCGATTACGTCCATTGACGTATCGAGTTCGACTTAGAAAGGAGTTGATGAAGAGAATCGATCCTAGCCTCCCTTAATTATGGGATACCACATATTGCACTAATTCAATTTTTTACACGCGTAGAATAAATAATTTAAGAGAAATGAAAATGTTTAAATTTTTTCCTCTCTTTCTTGTCTAATTCTTTAGTTGTTATTGAAAATTGTCTAGTACGAAAGGGGTGGGGTGTTAAGGAATTAATTAAGCTAACTAACTCTATAGTAAATCTTACTGAAGGTATAAAGGTATTGAATATGTGATCGATCTACTTAGGGATAAATTAATTACTCATATACTTATAAATAAAATAGATACTAAAGAATAAAGATCAGTTATATAGAAATCAATAGGAGCTTCAACAATTAAAGTATATGAGCTGGACCAAGCTAGATTATTGAGTAATAGTATATGTGGTAAGCTACATACCAGCTTCTCTGGATTATCCTTAATTCTACCACCTAATATGCTCACTTTATTATTAAGTATTGGTTTGGTATTTTGGTAATCATGATACCATTAATTTCAATGTAGGATACTGTAAAAAATTCAGGGTCACCCACAAGGGGTGTTTTAAGGCATATTAGGGTAATTGCATTATCCTAATTAATAATTTCTATATAAAAACACATATATGTTGTGTAATTAATTTTGTTTTTAGAAAATACAACGGAATATGTACAAAGAATATAATAATGTTATGTTTTATTCTCTCCTCAATCAATTAGGGTTTAAGCTGTGATATAGAGGTTATTTCAAAATATTATAACAACCACCATGGACGAGTAGATTTCAACCGCGGTTCATCCTACAACTTCCACTACGTGAAAAACAAGTAAGTTCTCTTATGAATTACGTATTATATCTGATTATATTTATTCATTACTATCTGAATTTATGATGTACGTATTATGCACGTAGTTGGAAAGGAATTTTTTACCATAGAAGTTTGTGGTGGTTGGTCATTGTAAGTTTTTCGATGACCAATAAGAAAAGAGGAAGAAGAGAAGTAGATATAAATATTCTTTAATTTAATAAAAGTTTGGGAGTGGAATTTGCATGATAAAGAGTAGTGTTATGGTCTGGGGTGGCATTCCCACGTTGGATTCCACCAAAAAATTTAGCTATCGACATATATGAATATATAGTCGGAATCAAAATTAATTATAGCACATGTGCAAGTTTAGTTTGGTATATATGATGCAAATTTAGTTTGGTATGATTATATTGTGTGAAGGAGGCTTTGAGATCAAATAAATAAGGTCAAAAACATACGGCCGATCTAAAGTATCTTAGTTTTTTTATTCATATCTATGCAAATTTTCTATTTGAACTATCACACAATGTTTATAGAAACACACTTCAACTATCAATAGTTCTCTTTTTCTACCTGAACGAGGGTGTGATATTTCAAGTAAGTAAAGAGAAAAATAGAGTTGAGACATGTTTCAATAAATATCTGGTGATAGTTTATGTAGAAACCTCACACACCTGATACTTCATACATGAAAATTGAAATATTTTAAATGTGTTTTTGACTGCTGACTCATTATTAATCGTCTGATGTACGTTCCTCTTCTTTTTTTGGGCTCCTTGGTGGTTCCCCATTTTTTTGAATCTATGGTAGACGAAAAGTTAGGTGGTTATATGAGGTGTTCCACCACAAACTATATATTCAAATTGTTAAAAAGAAATGTAATCTCTTTATCTTTATTTTTAATGGTGAAGCCCAAGTGTCAAAGAATTACGACGGCCATTTTACTTCTTGAACCAATATACATACCTAACGTTTGAAAAGCTTAGTGATCCATATTTTATATCGTGTGTAAATGTGTTGCTTAAAAAGTTTAGAAATAGGAATTTGAGACCTCACGATTTTTTTTTTTCTTAATTGACCAATCCGTGACTTTGGTCGATATGCGCCTGTATTAATTTAAGTAATTTACAATTTATAACTCACATGCACACTTCTATAATTTTTGTAAAAATGTAAAAAATAAATAAATGGATGTTGGCTCTTTTGGGACAGTTTGGGAGGTTCGTAAAATACTTTAAAAAGCTGTCTCTTTTTTTTTTGGTTGGCCGGTGAAAATAACATACACGTTAGAGCAGTGACATAGCTATATTGATCCGAGGGTATAGTCACCAGAACATCTTTCATCACAATATTATATTGTGCATATAAAAATTAATATTATCAAAATAATTTTTGAGATATATATATTAAAGTTTCGAATACCCTTGACAAAGTTTGTAGCTTCACCATGTATTAGAGCAAAAGCTATATCTATGGATAGTTTACGCCAAAGCCCAAATGTGAGTTTTTGTCTCTCGGAGAGGAGGGATCTCTTATCCTAATTGTGTAATTTCACTAATTAATATTTTCTCCGTCTCAATTTATGTGACATGTTTTGGATTTGGAGATTCAAACAAGTCTATTTTTTATCGTAAATTTTTCATATATCTTTTAAATATTTTGGATTATCAATTATTGTGACTTATAGTACTTTTTACGTAGTTTACAAATATATAAATTTCACTTGAAAAAATTGAAGATTTCATGTGCGAATTTCTGGTCAAACTTGAGAAAAAGTATATTTCTAGTTTGTAATTAGCAAACAGACCAAAAATACTCTTTGTAGAAGTTGGAATACATTGTAATTATTGATAATCAAGACGTCCTTGGAAGTATTAATAAACAGAGAAGTAGACGATGGCTAAAGTTAGAAATCTCCTTTTCCTTTTACGAAAAAGTCATGAAAACATTTGATCGATTTTGACGTTAAAACTTTTGTTGTATCATGTTGTGTACGTATTAGTTCAAAAGTTTCATAATTATTTTCCTTTTGATTCCTACCTTTAATCATACCCCCTTTAAATTTTCCATTGTTTGTCTCAGCATGACAAAAGGATCTTTGAATATATTTTCATTGGCCCTAATTTAGTTGTACACATTAATACCCAAAACACTGAGGAGTTGTGGGTGTGAGGTACAATAATCTCAAGGATAAAATGATTCTGCGTTTGGCTAAAGGTATTAGACAGTCGTGTGATTATTTATCCCACCATTTATACCTTAGTGATGAGATAAATTTTCTCATATACATGATAGAGTAACTTATTTCGAAATAACTTGTTCCCAACCAAACGACCCTGACATAATTGTAGAACCAACAAAACGTCGAGCTGAGCTAATCAAGATGGCGAGTTTAGACCCAAGAACTTTTTTGGGCGGAACATTACTTCTTCATAATTTTTTTGAAAAGGTAAAAAATTAAGTTAAATACTGATCCTAATTAAAGAGACTTACCATGAAAAATTCTGATGAAAAGTATAAAGAGTTCTTTGTTCTTCTGGACTGTACACACCTCTATTTAGAAGGATCCAACTACAATTCTCTTTGGACAAAGAGAGCAATTATCAACGATCCTTATAAGAAAAAGGGCCCATGTAGTTTGTTTTTGGACAAGTTACACGTTGGGCCTGCCAAAAAAAATTGTATTTATTAGCTACTAGATAAAAAAATATTTTATTTATATATTAATATAAAAAAATTATATACTTATTGAATACTATTATTTTGGTAAACGGTTATTTATGTTCGTTTCTGAAATAATTACGGCCCTCAAAACCCTTCGGCCAACTAGTTTACTAAATATATTTATATTATACATATAATATACATGCTTATACATAACATATATATTGATATATTTTGGTCATGTTGATAAACTAGGCGGCTGAACAATATATATTTGTAATCTTGTAATTTTCCCTCGTTTCAATTTGAGTGAACTTCTTTCAAGCCCAAGAAAGTGAAGAAACCCGAGGACCCATAACTAACAACGTTCCTAAACTTAGGAGCTTCATTCAATTCTTTCACATTTCATATGTACTTTCTTGTTATATGGTAACTAGTTCTGGATACGTGCATTGCATGTGTAATTCATACTAATCCTTCGCAAGAACAATTAAATTATAAGTCAATTTTTTGACAACCTTATTATTCATAAATCGTGAAGACTTGATTATTATATAGTTAGAATAAAACAAAATAATGTCATATCACTAAATTATTGAACAATTATAAAGGAGACTATAGTTGTCACATGCCTTTGATCTTGGATTGGATAGCGAAGGCGATGTTAAAATTTGTGAAGATAGAATGTGCTTAGTCTAATAGGACTTATAATTATGTATTAGAGATCCAAAATCAATAGATGATTCTTCTCGTTCCTTTATGACTTATTTGCATATCGTAAATTAAATATTATTGAATTAATCTCCCTTTTAAAGGTATCCAACATAGAGAAGTCAAAAGGCAAATTATAGAGGCAAGATCATTTCTAAGAAATGATCATTATCAACAAATTAGAGATATTATCAAAGAAAACAAAGTCATAAAGCTTCAACATTCATGATCGAAATATGTACATAGTGATATCTGCAAGATTCCTACACAACTGTTCTTTAAAATGTAATGATGAGTAGAAAAAAATCAAGAGAAGTTATATATAACACAAATACAATTTAAGAAATTAATTGAACCAACTTTTCTATGCTTACCTCCTAGAGATAGCTAAATAAGAAGACGTTAAATATTGCTACACTATTGAGGATTACTGAGATACCAAAAGCTTGAGAAACTATATATGAAGACAATATTCTTAGCATTCCAAACAAAATTATCTTATTATTTCATTCATGTGAGAAGCACAACATAAAAAGCACAATATTTTTTTTAGAAATAATAACTAAATGACTCATATTTAAACATGAAAGGTTGAATTTTTATTACATACCTGATAAGTTTACACCTACGATATATTATATTGTTTCATCCAAATAGTGAGAATTAGTTATATGCTAAATGTTCATAGATAAATTTAATTTATCAAGTAGAAAATTCATAATTAATTTATGCTAATTATGATGAATTCAAAAGTTTTGCAACAATGTTTATTGTAGCTATTACTTAGCATTTAAGATAATTTATGAATATAATTCATTGAATTTTTTTTTATAGTTTTGCGCGATAGGAGTATCTGAATAGATTGTTTTAAATATTGCAAAACTTTTGATTTTCTTCTATCATTTAATAATACAATTATTCATTGTATTTATATTAATTCATGTCATAAGTTGTGTTTTAATTTCCGAAAACTTGAAGTAATATTATGGGGTTTTCCATTTTAGAATATTATTATTATTATTATTATTGTCCATAAATATATAAGAATAGTGTTTAATAGAATATGATAGTATTTATTAATAATTAATGTGTATTTACATTTTTGTTCATCAATATTATGACATTATAAGGACAATTTTGTAATTCAACTTTTGACTTAGAGGCTTCCCACTTATAATATAATAATATATGATGATGCATAAAAAAAATTACATTTTCTTAAAGCAATTACACTACACGCATTACTTCATTCATCATTCACAATCACCCTCCATAGTGATGTAATAAAAGAGTGTGTAATATAATAGTCTAGGTAACAAACTATTTACATATAGTCATCAGGCCACTGAGGGGCAGTACAATATAACATGAAATTTCCAATCCAAATCAACCACATAGTGATGATAGCAGAGAATATACATACAAGCAGTTGCATGATATTAATAAAATGGCGATCGATAATCGTCATCAGAATAATAAGCTTGAAGAATCGAAGCAAGAAATACGTTGCCTCTTGTTCGGATAGGCTGAATATTCTGGAAATGCAGAAACTTTATCCAGTACAGAATTAAACGCCTCTCGAACAGAGGATAAGAAAATTTCCCTAGCCTCAATACTGGCACGTCCTCCATCGATCAAATTCGTGAAGAGAAACACGTTCTTCACTCGACTTCCTAACGTTGATATTTCTGACTTCACTAAATTCACATGAAGAGAATTGATAGTTTCCTTTAAATCTGATAAAAGATCAGTCCTGTATTCACAACAAATGGATACCCTGTAAAGACATGTCCCATCTATTGCATTTTCAGCAATTATTTCAACTTTTATTTCATCAGAGTCCAATGGTATGAAGAACCTTTCACTAACATGACTTGCTGTTTCCTTCAATTGTTTCACTTGACATACTACTTCAGCTAGCAATGCTGCTTTGTCCATCTGAAGTAACCATTAGTTAAAGCTCAATCAAAGTAAATCATTTTCATGAAAGTCTGTTATAATTGAATCATAATCAACGATGTAACATATTTAATGGACACACTTGAGTCAGAAGTGTCTAGTTGAAATATATTGACAAATTTAAGGGTTGTCGATGTATTCCCACCAAATAGCCCTAGGCTAGTCCTTTCTAGAAAAGTAGGTCATGGTAGATGACATGAAAATGACTATCTTAATAGAAAATAAGTGTTTAAGTCAAATGATTAACGCATAGTTGTTAAGGTCATGTCGTCAGTTTTTGGACCAAAGTGCTAACTGCAATAATATTACTACTAATTAATTGGTGAACAAAGTCAAAAAGTGATCAAAGAGACACAGTCCTAACTACTTTTGCTAATAATATAACTAATTAATTGAACAAATCAAAACGTGTTAACACAGATATAGAGATAGAAGTCACCAGCCGACTTTGCACTCTACAGGTTAAGCCTTCATCAAATGAAAAATTCAAACCGCCAAAGAGTTTACTTTAGTGATGAACTTATAGTGCAAATTTTATATCTATAATGTTTCCATCAATACAAGTTACTCCAAGAACTAGCAATTCCTAATTATGATCTACGAGAGTCAAAATTCACCTTGAGGTTTTACGTTTAAATTTCTGACACTTTATATTTTTCGAACCCCTGAAAATCCAGGATCTACAATTGATTATGAAAGGACCACATCAAACTAATACATGTTCAATTCTACATAGAAGTATAGCCTCCCTGAATTTCCTTCTATCAGAACAAAGGGGGGAATAAACAGAAAAAAGTAAATGAAACAAGAACTGTCAGAGGCACATAATGGAAACAAGTTGGACAGTTAGCCGGTTAATTTATTGATTACTGAAAAACAGCGGTGGATACCTAATTTTCACTCTAATGTAAAAAAATAAAAAAAATAAACTTTATATCTATGAAGTAAAAAAAACCCTTCCGCCCCTCTAGTTCCAGGAACGCATTGTCAACTTGAATCTAGTGACCGGTGAATCACAGAAGATCAAAAGGCGAGATTTAGAGAAATTCTTCATTAATCTAGCAGCCGAAAACAGACTCCGCCTTCAAGATTTATGCACTCAAAATGAAAATTCATTTCTTATTTTTCTTTATCTGTGAGAGTTAGGGAATACAATCGGGATAGTTTCAATTCAAACTTGGGTAAAAACTTGTGCAAGTAAGTGACACAAAACTGACCTAACAACAATAATTCAAGTTGCGAATTGCAATAGTACTGACATTTCTACATCTGTTATCAGATTCAACACCAATATAGATCATAACACGGAACAGCATAATTAATAGTATACAATTGATGCACCAGACATGTAATCTAAAAATTCAATTATGTACTATCATTCTTTTATCATCATTATCAACAGAAAGGGAGAGAACTAACTTACTTTATCAGAAGATGGCACAAGATTCCTGAGTGTGGACAAATGAGCATTGATCCTCTGCCTTCTTCGCCTCTCTGCCTCGCTATGGCTCTTCAATGCAGCAATTGTTTTCCCTTCTGATTTTCCATTGTTTTTCTCCACTCTTCCACTAGCCTTCACTAATTCACCTTTCTCACTATCCAACACCAAACTTTGAACAACCCCTTTTGCCTCATTCTCACAAAACTCACCACAGTTCATTCTAACAAATTAATGCACACGAATACAATAGTCCTTTTTTTTTTGTATATTATTGTATATGGATGGTATATGTAACAATACTTCACATTTCAAACAAGACTCAACAAAGCATAAGTTATTAAAACGAAGATTTTTAGTCACTAGGATTCAAGAACAAACTTGATAGTACCATCTAAGGGTCAGCTCCCGGAGGGCGAGTTGTCGGAGCAAACCAAAAAGAGATCATTCGAGGGACAATCTTGAAAATTGAAAAAATCTTGGCAGCAGATTGAGTGTTAATTGTGATAGTTGAGAACATAACTGCCATAGAAGATGTAAACTAAAAAGATGGAAAAAAAAATGTGAACTTTAAATAAATTATGGGGAAAACAAAAATTAGCAAGAAAACATCCACATTTTCTTTCTAATGGTCAGCATCTCGATGAATATGAAGTTGACCCTGTTGAGCAAATCGATGTAAACAAATCGAAACCCCAGAAATAAACAAACAAAGATTTTGTGTGTTGTTGAAAAGGACAAAATGGACACAAGACTTTTTGGTCTTCTTGGTTTTGAAGATGCAAAAAAATTACTATGGTTTATGGTGTTTAGTGTAGGAGTTGATATAAATAGAGAATTGAAAATTTGCCAATTCAAGTAAAAAATGATTAAAGAAATATGTATTTTTGTTGTGTAAATAAAAGACAATGTATACTTGAATTATAAAATGAATGCAAGTGTGTATGTGGAGAAATTCAAATAAGTTGAACATACCATGAAATATATAAAATATTGGATAAAGGTATAAATGTTACATATTCATGATTTTAAAATGCTGCCCTTGTCATTTTACCTTTAAAATAATATTTTTTTTCCGATTTGTGTTTGGTATCTGTTTTGAGGTTTGACTGATTCAATTCATATCGGGTAGTCTTCAATGGGTTAAACCACTCCCTATCAAAGGCAACTATATACTCAGGTTCAAACCTAAAATATTTAATTAATAATGAATGAGTATTTACCACGTTCCTACCATCTTTATTAAACATAATACGTATATAAAAAAACAAAAACAAAAGAAGCAAACTTATGCAGTGTTTCTATGTAATGATGAAAGGTTATAACGTCCATTGATTGATTCTAATATAACCCCGGCCTATGGTCCAAAAAGGGTGTTATAGTATTGTTTTTGAGAATCAAAATAGTGTGGTTCTTTAAATATTTTAAAATGTACACTTCGTCACTTTTATAAAAGAAAAGGGCATATAATAGAAATTGTGAAAAGATCAATTATTATATGTACTCAATTTTGCGTTAGAAGTTTGACAAATTGTCAAGTGCTGAGCCTAAGTGACAAGCAAATTAGAATATAATAACATGAGAGGAAATATCAAAATTGAAATCTACGAGCTTCAGCTTTATAACGAGTCAGAGACGAATTCAAAATTAGATGCTAATTATAAACTAAAGCCTAAGCATCCATCCATAGTCTCTTTCACACTCTCAAGTCTCAGACGTCATCTCCAAGTGATCCGTCTATAAGCTCACCTATAAGTCATTAGAGTTATTAACAAAAATAAATATTTATTAAGGTTTAGCAATATTTCAGTTTTAATTAGTAGAATAAAACTTGATTAGCGCGCTAGCAATCGCCGGTCACCAAAGTCCAAAAAGTAGTTGAAAATTGCAATTATAGAGGTTGAATATTGCAATGCATTTATTAAATAATTCCCTTTCTCAAGTGGTTAATATTTAAAATTATTCTGAATAGGTCCGAAACCGAAAACCACAAGAAACATTAGCCATCATAAAAGTTTTAATACAAACATTATTAATATATTTATACTTTATTTGAGGCTGAGAACCTTTTATCTCTCAACATATGTATCTTTAAATTATTATTTTTTAATTAAAAAAACCTAAATAAAAAAAGTCAAAACTTAAAAAATCTCTTATTGTAGACCAATAGAAAGTCAAATTTGAAATATTCTTGTTTTAGAATCTCAAACTCCATTGATTGATACTCCCTCCGTCCCTTTTTAGTTGTCCACTTTAGAAATGATACACATATTAAAATAACAATAATTAGCATAGTGAAGTTACAATTTTACCCTTATTAATTATGATTTCAAAAAGGATGAATTTAAACTTAGAAATTTTCAAGAAGTTTAAATGAGGGTATAATAGGGGGAAAAATTGTCCTTTCTTGATTTGTCAAAATGGACAAGTAAATAGAGACAACTAAAAGAGGAAATATGGACAAGTAAATAGGGACGGAGGGAGTATATTCTTAAAAAATTAATAGCAAGTTAACATCTATAAAATAAAACTAATATAATAAATAATTAAATTTGAAGTCATTATTAGGTGGTTAAAATAATTGTACTCAAATTAGCTGCTGAAGATTGGCTGGTGTAACCGTTTTCTGAAAGAGAAATATTGGTAGACTTATACTTTTCAGTTAGGTTTTAAAAGGTGTTCATATTCTAGTCATCCATGACGTGGCATTTGATGCTTATAAAGTAACAATAAAGAAAAAAAAAGGTTTAGACTAAACCAAATCAGAATTAAGTGAACACATATTTAAACCAAAATAAAAATGTTGAGTGAATACTTATTTCGGATAGGAGGAAATAACTAATTATCATGATGGAACAAAGTTGATAGTTAGCAATATTATTTAGATAGTACTAGTTAATTATCAGTCTTCGAGTTATCTATATATTATTTAGTTGCATTGGAGCTCTAAATTCAATCACGCACTGCATAATTTTTTTGGGGTGATGCTCCCAACATTATTTTTTTCATATTCAAAGCTTGAATCTGAGACATCTGGTTAAGAGTGAAACATTCTCATCACAATCAATGTTGGTAGATTGTGTTATGTTTAATTAACTAAGAAAGAAATTGCATAGGAGTTTAGATGAAACTTTTTTTTGGTATATATATATACACTTGTGAGATTTGCGCTTAATAATATATCAAACAATATTTACTAGTCATAAGAATCCAAAACGACACGTACTCTTATTGGGAAATTATTAATTTCATATAAGAACGCACGTCATATATTATTGTTGCAAGGGAAAGCCGGTGATAAGTCAAATCAAATTTAAACAATATAAACATTATATATTATTTCACATGATGCAATTAAATAGAAGGTGGCACCTTTTTAGTGCTATAATAACGTAACTATGGACAGTTCAATAAAAGTCTACTTCAAACCCACGACGTATTCAAATATATTTTTTGGGAAATTTGAGTAGCTCAGTTGATTGGCTACGCAAATTTTTACTTGCTGAGAATTCAATTCACCTCCTGATAATCCCTCCTCCATTCCCCCTTTTCTCCTTCCCCAGCCCACACCTTTGTTTTTTTCAAAAAGAAGTATTCACATATATGTTTATGGTTGAAAAATACTATAAAAGCAAAGGATATTTAATTTCCTTTAGGCAGTGGGATAAGAAGCCTTCATGGCAAGTCCACAAAGGCCTTTTTTATCATCAATATCCCTTTTCATGTGTGCATATCCATTTTCACCCCATTTACTGCCCCATGAATTCTTTATAATCCAATATTTTGTACCATCACTTGCAGCACCATATCCCACTGCTGTAACAGCATGGTTAAGCCAAGTGCTGCATGATCCACTAAATACACCACTTGAATAAAACTGGAAATCGAAGCTACTCCCATCGATGGCCACCGACACGGGTTGATTAGCCACAGCTTGCAAAAGGGCCTTCTCGTTGTTTGCTGGCACATCTTCATATCCTGTAGTAATTATTTAACGAAAAGTGCTAAATGAGCTAATTGAATTATATTTAGACAGGTTAAAACATAAGAAATTAATAAATAGGTTGGGTCATAACTCGTTCAATGTTTGCTTGGTCTAACAATTTTCATCAGAATAGTTAAACAATGGGTCATAACCTAACTCGTCCAAATCAAATAATTTTTTTTTTTTTTTTTAATTTTATAGGTTAAATGTAACACATGTACCTGTAATTTTGGCTACTGAAACAGCTGATTTTTTCTTGTTGCAAACACCATCTGCTGCATCGTATGGATAATTTGCTTCTGTAGTGAGGCCCTTATTTTTTATGATGAATTGAAAGGCAGTATCCAAGAGTCCTCCGGTGCAACCTAGGTCCTCGCCTTCGACATCACAATCTACAAGTTCTTGCTCTGATAAAGGGATTAATTTTCCTGTTTTCAGTTGGTTCAGGCCTTCCATAGCTGCTACTGCAGAAAATGCCCAACAGCACCCTGTATGTTTGCATAATATTAATGAAAGAAAAAGTGTGTTTTTGAAAGAGGCAAGCTACCCTTTTTGAAAATTTCCTTGAATTATGAGACAGTCACAAAGAAATGGAAATTTCTCCCCTGTTTTTTTTTGACACTCTAAAGTTTACAGTTCGTCGTCGTGATACTATATTAATTGATGTATAGTCTTTAATAAATTTGAAAAAATAATTTGAAATGACTAGTTCATGTTAAAGTATAAAACTGGAAAAATAAACTTGTCTTTCTTTTGATATACTAAAGTAGACAAGGTACAAGTATAAGGAGGGGCGTCGGAGCTAGTAAGAATCTAGGGTTCATTTGAACCCCTTTAATTTGATGAAAAATTACGCTGTTTATATATGATTAAAATTATTTTTATGTATTTATAGTAACTTCTTCGTATATTTATTCCTTCATATTTTGAATTAAAAATCCTAACTTTGTCACTAAGAATAAGTAAATATTTATTTTAATTAAAATAGTGAATAAGTAAAAATAAACGAACTAGGGAAAAAATCTTGACTAACCACATTCCATTTGGTCCTTGATAGGGGTAACAGCTCCTTTCGTTCTCCAATCCATAGTTGGCGGTACGTCTGTTATATTAGCGTACCTAAAATGTGTTTTTGGCTTTGAGGAGGACATAACATTAGGGTGCGATGAACTCTTGTAACCTGTATGCAACACACGAAACTCTTCGTTCGTGAGATCAGCAAATTTATTAACGCCAAGTTTGTATCCTTTATCTTCCCCTGCATTAAAAGTTTCTATACGTTCCACGTTTTCTTTGAATATCTTAAAACGCATTTCTTTCTCTTTCAAATCGTTGTAAATTTTGTCATGATGGGCAATCCATTGCTCATGCCTAACTCCCATGGTTGTCTCATTGTTGATTGGACGTGATGAAGCTAATTGAGAGCTCCAAAGTCCAAAAACTATGAAGAACAAAGCTAAGCAAAAGTATTGGCTAGGATTTGTAAATATGATCATTATGGAATGCTAGTTATTTTATTATGAATAAGGAAGATGATTTTTTTTTTGGATGAATGTTAAAGCATGCTTAGCCAAAGGTATTTATAGGCAAGAAATTCCTCCAAGTTGAATCTCCTGTTGTTGTTGCATATATAAAGTCATGCTATTTTAGATTTCTTGCATAATCTTCTAACTCATTAGGGGCGGGATAGGATTCGAACTTGCAATTTTCAGGTCATGAGCCTGATGAGTTGACCAATTCCTCTACCCCGCTTCTTCCCCTTCTCTTTCGAATTCCGAAAACCAAGATTCGACTTGCATGTGTTAAGCATATAGTCTAAGTAGCATGATATTCACTTTTTAGCGCTTAGACCACTACCTAAAAGTAAGCTTTTTCGCTCTTTTCCTCTTACATAACAACGATGGTGTTCGACCAAACTTTTAAGAGAGAATAAGTGCTTTGGGGAAGTAGTAAAAAATATTTTTTAGAAGCTAAAAAAAAATAGATTTTCTTCAAAAATAGGATTTTTGAAAATTAAAGTATTTTTGAGAAAATACACTTAGAAACATTTTTTATAAGTTCGGTCAAATATTAATTGCTGCTCAAAAGTAATTTTCAAATTAATTAGTCAAACACAAATTACTTCTCACTACAAAAAATTCAATGAAAAAATTATTTTCAAATAAGCTAATTTTAAAAGTTTGGCCAAACAAATTAATTACTAGACACTTTTAGATGGAACTAGATCAGTTATCGTGATTAACATGCAAATTGTTGCATACTACCTCGATGGCTGAATTTTTCAGTTATCGTGCTTAGCATGCAAATTGTTGCATACTACCTCGATGGCTGAATTTTTTTATTTTCTCTTAATATAAATTTGTTAAGAAATCTTTATTAGTATCTTCTTGTTGCGGTACTAAAACAGCTCAAAAAGACTTAAATGTGTGTCACTCATATCATTCAAGTATTTATCAACTATACATGTGTTTTCGTGTGTGCATCTTCAAACATAGTAAAGGTAATAAATTGACCCATAGAAAGTCCCCGCATCATTATTTTGCCATCTCCAAACTTATCTCATGAAACATCGACTTGGAATTACTAGTTGTTGGCCTAAAATGACTTAAAAATACTCCTAACATGATATTACGTCTTCTTCAATAAAAGGCCACATATACTAAGGGGTCATTTGGTGTGAGGGATAAAAATAAATAGTGATGTATAATAAGAAAATAGTGATAGGATAAAAGTTTTGTATCTTGTTTGGTTGTCATGTTTGGGACAACTTATCCCACCATTTATATCATAGTGATGGTATAAGTTATCTCATATGCATGGTGGGATAAGTTATCCCAGGATATATAGCTAACCCCAAATAACTAATCATGAGATAACTTGTTTCCAACCAAACGACCCCTAATAGTATTCATCACTTTATAGGTAACTTCTTTCTCGCTTTTCTATGTGACTTGTACAAATAATACTTCTTTCTTTCGGTAGTCACATTCTCTATTTCCATCACATGACTCCTATTGGTAATTCAAAATTTTGAATTTTGGTTATTAGGAAATAACACTAAGAATATGGATAATCATCATGATTTCTATTCAAGTGGATCGATCTAATCTAGTACTCCCTCCCTCCATTTTTATTTGTTATGTTGCGCTTTTTGAAATTTAATTTGATTAATTTTTAAAGTTAAATTAGATTACGTTAATTCGATAATTTAAACAAAAAATTTAGATATTAAAAAATTATACGAAAAGTACTATACATTGCATTTTTTTGCATATCAATATGATGAAAAAAATACATCATAAAATGTTATACATGGACAGAGGAAGTATGTACTATTTATGGTATACATGGACTATAGTATATGAAACCATCACCACATGCAACCCATTATGGAAGAGTTTTGACTTAAATGATTGATACACATGCCTAGCTAAAGGCTAAACAAGTAGTAGTACTTATAATATTGTGCATCACATTTCATGCATATATATGTAGCTTGGAAAATGTTGACTAGGTAGGGATGTTTGACACGGAAATCTAACTTCATGCTCAGAATAATTTTAGCAATTAGTTACTGAATTAATACTTGTTACTTTCAGTCTCCATTTAGTAGCTATGAAACTGACAAAAATGATCTCATTATTTAGCCACTATCATTTTAAACAAGAAAAGAACTTGAAGCGGATGAAATGGATCGGGGATGGATTAAACGAGTGGTTTTCTAAAAGAATCTAGTATTTGAAATTTGGAGCGAGTCATTTTATTTTGAGTTTGTTACGCGTCTCTCTTTCAAATTAAGGGTAAATTTGTATCAATATATAATGAGAGGAATATATTTGGGCTAAAAGTATAACGGAAGGGTAATATTTGAAACAAAAATACAATGAGGAATATATTTAAACTACTTCGGGTAATAAAAGATATATTTAACCTTATTTCGATCCGTTGTTTTAAATGGGATGGTTCAAATAAGCTATAGGATGCAATTGCAACAAAAAAAAATATTGGGCCAAAAGGTTAACCGATGGATGACATTTAGAACTGGATCAATAGATCAAAGACATATTTGGTCTTTTTCCATAAAAACTATATAATGAACCTGCCCCTTTACTTCCTTGCTTATAACTCTAAAAATTGAAGTCTTCGTATTGAAGGAGGATTTCCATACGTTACAATTTCTTTCACATGAGGATCTCTTTGTTGAGCTTTGAGTGATAATTGTGAACCAAATATATCCATGAACACAAATCATGACAAAATATAAAACATTTCATTCTTCTTTTTCTGGAATAAAATAGTTCTAATAACAAGAATCTCTGGGTCAGAAAAATTGAATAATTAACTTTACGAAAAAATCCAAATAAAAAAAACACTCTTTATCATGGAATCCGTGTAATGGTGATACTCTTTAAAAGTAAAAGGAATCTATTTCATAGAAGCAAAACATATACTATCAACACGTACGAAAAGTGTAGACCCCAAAAAATTTGGAAGTAAAAGGAATCTATTTTATGCATCAAACAAAATTTGGGTCACGTTAATTTGTGGGATCGCTTGATTTAATTTGTTATATATTTTGTATGTGTCTACTAAGTGTGAAGCATAATCTCTTACTCTATTGTGCTATTAGCCACAAGTTAACAGAAAAAATGATAATGATATTGAGTGATTTGAACGGAATCTTTTAAATTTAATTTGTTTTTACAATCAATTTTTGAATTTCATGATCATAAAAAGTGTGTATAGTATATTTAAAATATGTTTTGAATTTCGTAGATATATCAATTATTAAGGTGAACTAAATATTGAATAAAGAACTTGAAAAGTATAGAAATTTATAATTTTTTTTAAAAATGGATTAAAAAAGAAAAGTCACACAGTTTAATTTTTAAATTAAAAGAACGGAATATTAATTTTAAAAAAAAGAAGAGAATTTTCTTTTGAATAATAAATAAGATAAGAAAGAATAATGTTTTGTTCAGGAGACATGATGACGTACTCTCTAGTCTAATGTCATTAGAAAATGGCGGCCATTTCGTTTTCATATGATGCATAATAAAGGCAAGACTAATAACTAATCTAATTAATTTGTACTTATAATGACTTTCATTTCTTATACCAATTAATAATTGTAAATAGATGGTTATAAATGCTTCAAATGTTATTTCATCACCTGTCAATTAGCATCTAAGGACTTTCTTAATTAGAAGCAATTGATTAGCAAAAACATGCATCCTTGTCAGTGACTTTAAACAAAATTGATAAACTTGAATTGAATTTGAATTTATATTGATAATGCAAAGATTAGTTGCATTATCAGTGTTTTAACCTTTTGATGATAAGTTATTTTCTGTTCTAATTTCTATTAACAGGCTAGAATTATGTTCATCGTTTGAATTTATTTGTAACATAATTAAATTTATAAATAGACTGATTGAGTAAATATTTTTATAGTATAAATGTTAATGAGTAAAATTTACTGGCCATGAGCATGAACACTACTTCAATAATTATATACCTTCCGTTTTAGTGTACTACTTATTTTAAGGGTGAGAATTCTTTTCTCCCTCTGATTTTGTGTATAGCATCAAACTTGTACGGTTTAATCAAGTGCATTATTCACCCTTCTTGTTATATTATATAGGTGTCGATAATATTATACCAAATTTAACAAATATATATATTAAAAATCTCTCTCTATATATATAAAAGTAGTTCGCTTGCTCAATTTTTAGACTATAAATTCACCCATGTGAATGAAAAATTATTAGTATATTATAAATTGCTCTCAATTTAACATATTATCAATGTCTTCTGATATTTTATTCTTGATAAAGAAGGATATTTGAGAGAAATATATACATAAACTTCATTCATGCATGTGATCTCTTAATTTCAAATAAAATTTATATTTTCAGACACAAATATTTACAATTTTAATTCCTCGTGTCTAAAGTTATGATTTTTGGCCATGATATAAATAGAATGGAAAATTGTATGAAATAACAAACTATTAATTCAAATTAAATGTTATAGCAATAGTTTATTTTATTTGTAATTCACAGCAAACATCCCTTTTTTTTGCCATCTGATTCGGTATACAATTAACCATTTTCGGTATACAATTAGCCATTTTATACATTTCGGTATAAAATGTATGAAATGCGTTTGTGTTTGTATAAAGCGAGAGAAAAGTGTATATACAAATACAAATACATATATTTCGTCCTATACTCTTATAATTATATAAATACAGAGCTTATTATACAAATTACAATGTATAAATGAATTTATACAAAACTGAACAATTTGTATAAAATTGAATGTATCTAGCGAATTATGCAAATCAAAAGCTCTATAGCAAACATAAAATTTACTATGGAGCGCAATTATGCAAACTATAGCTATAATATACAAATATGATTTTTATTGGTGAAAGTTAAATCCCAAAATTGGCTATTTTGTGCACTTCACCTATTGGGGAATTAGGATAGCAGGATTGGACATGGACTTATAAGCCCAAACCCGTTACAAATTTGGAGATCCTAAGCCCAATTGATTTCGGACTTATAAGGCCAAACTCTAAGCCCAATTAATTTCGGACTTATAAGCCCAAATCCTAAACCCAATTGATTTCGGACTTGGCTAAACCCAAACCTTCAAATACCGATTTACTCCTCCTTCATGCCTACAAACTCGTTCTTTATCCGACGAAATCCTCGCACTTTTTTTTCTTCTGCAAAAAACGCACTTCTCTTTCTTCTGTAAAAATTAAATCATCAGTGTAAGTTGTTTATCTTTCCCCCCTCTGATCTCTTACGTCTCTTCGTTAAATTCATGTAAAGAAAAATCTAAAATTAGACTTTTCTATGAATGGAGAATAGTTTGTTTGTATAATAATTGTAGTGCCCCTATTGTAATCTGTTTCTCTGTAAAGTTTTGTTATCTGTCCATGCACATGATTCAATGTTATTGTGATTTATAGACAATTTTATATACTTTAGTTAATGAAAAGGGAATGAAGTCTAGTTTAGCACATTGTGATATCCAATTTTGGTCTATTGGAATAGTGCTCTAGTATTTATTTTTTCTCTTAATGTAGATCAGCAGTTCAAGTGTGAGACTTGTATATCAGTGTAAGGATGAGTGTAAGATTTAGACAATATCTAGTTTTAGAGAAAAGGTATGAATTGTTGAGTATTGGAATGGAAAAACTCCGAATAGTGTGGAACATATATAGAAGATTCGTATAATTGTTTCTAACTACTTGGGACTTTGGGATTGAGATTTGAGGTAGCGAGATTCCTATCTGGTGGAATGGAAAAAATCTGAACATATATAGATGATTCATGTAGTTATTTGGGATTGAGATTTGAGGTAGTTGTTTGATTGATTGATTGCAAGTCCTATTTAGTTTCATTCTGTTGTGTAGTTCTGCAATCAGGGGCAATCGTGGATCTTAAGGGTGAATTTCGGTTCACGTGAATCCATGGCCACCCCTTCAAACTAGGTATATTGTATCCATAATTCTCATATCCATGGTCTGAGAGTTGCACTGATTGGGTAACTACTTTGTTTCCACAAGGAGGGATGAAAATCCACCTATTCTTGTTCCTGTTGCTTTTCGTTTACCTTTACCTTTCTTTTTTTTCTTTCATTTGTTTTCCATTGCCAACTATAACCTAATTACATACCTGCTACTAATTATTGTTTGCTCACTAAATTATTCTCAATGTATATCAGAAAAGTAGTAGTGCGGGAAAAACTTACAGGCATATGTATCACTTAATTATGGTTAATTGATATAGTTAAGTGTATACACCTACTGTGGGTTAATTTGAACCCTAGTTGTGCAACCATCTTATGAAATTCTACATCCGTCACTGATCAGGTGCCAGGTTGTAACTGCAGAACCTGATATTTAATAATTGGATGATGGTTTATTGGTATATTGCACCTATGCCCTCCCATCATCTTTGTTATTGAATTGACGGCTCTTGATATACTTGATGGATAGTTTTGTCTCAACAAGTTGTTATGTGTATCTTTTTTTTTTAGATTTACAATGATACATAGGACTGTAACATGGACATTCATTTGCAATCCTAAGCTCATAGAGTTGTTTGTGAGCATGATTTTAATCTCAAAGTTTCTCTGTGGTGAGTTAATGTGACAAGAAACAAATTGTTCTAGTTTTGATCGAGGAATTGGATCTTTTTATGATGCTATTTTTATTTTTGTGGCATTCTCGTTTATTTCTTAAAATTTGTTCAACCCTACTTTTATTGTGTTAATTATGTCTTGAATTATTTCCTTGTTTATTTTAGGAAACTACAATTCTTGTTAGTTTAGGAGATCCGTTGTCCTAATAGATTTGAAAAAGGAAATATTGTCCTTATAGGATTGGGAAAACCTTTTCCTTATAGGTTTAGGACTACTTAGGACCTGTATATAGGGTATGTAGTTGAGGATTCTAAAGCATTTTAAAACTAGTTCGTCTCTCTGCTTTTGTTGTGAGAAGTAGGCCTAGCCGAATCTCATTAAATCCTTGTGTTATTCTTCTTCTCTATTTTCTTTGTTTGTGATTGTGTAATCCGCCGATATTTCCGCAACATATTGCATTCACCTTTACCATATTATTTTTTCAGTTATATCTTCATTTTATATGTACATACCTGTAATTGCTTTATGTCATTTGAGGTTGCTGATCAGCAACAACTTCTGTGCTGAAAAGTAATTTGTGAAATGCTAGATAATGGGGGTGAAGTGAGCATCAACTATATAGAATTATCCAAGACATCAATATGTTGAACTATATCTTTCATGGTCTTTAAAGATTTTTGGTTATTAACTTGTTATACAAGCATTTTCATGGGTTTCACAAAATGGGCTACATGTCTTGTCACTTCATGAGTCGATAAATCATGGTTATTCTTACACATGCATAATTTTAGATAGTTTCTCCTTGTGATGACTATGCATGGTAGCTATGCAATATTCTTCTCTTACACTGTGATTTCCATTGGCTGTAAACAGATAAACTGACCTAGTACCATGGAAGTAGCTAATGACTCTGGTGTTAATATTGATAGTTCTCAAAAAGCCTCTGATGTTAGTATTGATCCAAAACCTCAAGTTATATACCGCTGCAAGAAATGTCGAAGGATAGTTGCATCAGAAGAACAAGTTGTTCCACATGAACCTGGTGAAGGCCAAAAATGTTTCAAGTGGAAAAAGAGAAGCGACAATCCCTACAACGAGCCACCTCAATGCACCTCTATTTTTGTTGAACCCATGAAGTGGATGCAAGTTGGTTAGTCTCATTCCTAACTGTTCTTTTATTCCTATACAAAATTGCCTTCTATCCTTTCAAATTACTGATGTCACTCATTCTCATCTAACAGTGGAAGATGGTTGTGTCCAAGATAAGCTTCAGTGCCTGGGTTGCAAAGCTCGGCTTGGTTACTTCAATTGGGCAGGCATGCAGTGCAACTGTGGAGCATGGATTAACCCTGCATTTCAGCTGCACAAGAATCGACTAGATGAGTGTCATCTCTAATTGTTTTCTGTTTATTGGTGGAGTATTTGATGTAAAGTTGATCACAAGCAATTATAGTTTTAATGGAGTTGCTAACAATATCGTTCGTCTCTTTAAACATGTTTTTCTGTCAAATGTGCTTATTTCTCTATATCATTTGGTGAAGAGAGTTCAGGAAGAAGAATCATGCATTAACTTCAATAATACATAATGTTTATCTCAAAGAACAGGACATTGCTATCAGAAAACGAAACATATTATTTTTTAGGCATAATACATAAATTGGACCCTAAGCTTGGCTTCGAATTTTAAGTATGACCTCTAACTTTCAAAGTGCACAAGTAGGCACTTCAACTATCCAATTCTTAAACAAAAAAACACGTGAATCCAACCTGGCATAAAGCGTGATTGAGACGCAATTCAGGTGCGTCAGGGGTATTTTTCGAGGCCCACAACAGTAAAAAAAAAAAAAAAAAGAAGCGGAAATGACCCTACCCTTTTATATTTTAATTTCTTTTTTTTTTTAATTATAAAATACGTGTAATTTTTTAATTACGTGGTAGCCACTGAGTGGCTCAATAAGCCACATAGGAGCGTTTGTATATCACACAATTTGGCTGTTGGATTCGCGTGTTTTTTTGTTTAAGAATTGGATAGTTAAAGTGCCTACTTGTGCATTATGAAAGTTAGAGGTCAAACTTAAAATTTAAAGCCAAGTTTATGATCCAATTTATGTATTATGCCTATTTTTTATGCCAAACAAAAACTGCAATGCTCCAACACAAATAATAATGAACTGGTCAATTTTTGTTATTACCAATTGGATACAAGTGTAACTTCTAAGGATGATCAGAAAATATGCATCCGTTACTGTAGGGGTGTGCACTATTCGGATTAAACCGAATAACTAAATCAAATCAAATCGAATTTTTATTTGGATTGGTTTTTTGTTTTTTCGGATTGGTTTTGGATTAATAAATTACTTTGTTTGGTTTTGGATTTTAAAAAATAAAAACCAAAAAAACCAAAAAAATCCGAATTATATGATATATATATATATATATATAAATGTTTAGGTTTAGAATTAAGTTGGAGTTAACTAGGGGTGTGCAAAAACCGATTTAACCAATAAATCGAACCGAAAAAAATACTATTGGTTTATTGATATTGGGTTATTGGGCTAACGATTTTGAAAAAAATTATTGGGTTATTGGTTCGGTTTCCGGTTTTATGATTTTTGTTAATGGTTAAACCGATAACCCAATAAGACTATACTAAATTTACTAGTCTTATTGTTAATGGTTAAACGATTGTTACTTTCACACTTTTTGTTAATGGTTAAACGATTAATTTTGTTACTTTCACACTTTGTCCTTTGAATGTGTCTAGTGTCTAAACTTGTAAGAAAAATGATTGTTACTTTTATGATTATTACTTTCATGCCAAATTAATGATGGAAAAATCATATGGTTTATATGAAAATTTTCTTATCGTGTATATTATATATATGAGTATTTTCTTATTGGTTAAACCGAAAACCGAATCGTTAAGTACCATAAACCGATTAACCAAAAATTGATAAGAAATATGTTATTGGTTTGATTATCGGTTTGACGTATTTACAAACCGAAAACCGACAAATCGAATCAATACACATAAAATCGAACCGAACCGACCGATGCACACCTCTAGAGTTAACCACTTTTGTCCCTTTTTGGTTATTGCCTTTCATCATGATTACGTTTATATTTTATATTTGAACTTCTATAATAGGTATAATTATAAATATTGTGTTTTAAGTTTTACTTATGATTTATATTATAAAGTATATTTAAGAGAATCAATATTATTACTTTGGTTATGTTATTAATTATTGACATAACCGAATAACCACATCGAAAAAAGCCGAACCAAATAAAGAAAAATCAAACCAAACCAAATAAAGAAAAATCAAACCAAACCAAATTTATTTTGGATCGGATTGGCTTACACTTTTACAAACCAAAAACTGAAAAATCCAAACCGAATAGTGAAAAACCAAACTGAAAAACGGAATGTACACCCCTAAGTTACTGACCAGCAGCAAAAGCTTCAGCTGGAAAAGTTTTGGTGATGCCAGCCAGACTCTTGATTTGAACATTTCCAGTAAGAGGATCATCCACAGTGATCTCATAAGCTGGAAGCCATAACATCAACTCTCTACCCTTCACTCCCTTGAGGTTCTTGATTCTCCTCTTTTCGACGTATCCACTCATTTCTGTATCATAACTTACCAGTTTGCCGATCATCTTGAACTTGTGCTCAATTTTTTTTTCTTGCTTGACCCATATGTAGCCTGTGTTCTTCACAAACCCCACTTCGATCACATCAGCAAGATGCAGTAGCCCCAATGGGAGTTCGAATTCCTCCATTAGGGAAACTGCCATTTTCAAACCTTCCTCATGCCCCTTGTTGATAATTGCTCCTTCCTTCTCTGCCATAGCTGCTACCTTTGAATTCTCACAACAATAGCTTCTTCTTGATCACTATTTTTACTGAGCCAAACTGAATTTACTGTGGAAAAATCAATGAAAGCTATGATGGTTGTTCACCATATCAGATATGATTCTAAATATCTGGCAGAATATACATAAATTATTACTATGCAAGTTTACAACACATGCAGCTCAAGTCATGCTTGCAATTATCTAAACATCTGGCAGAATATATATATTTTAGGGAAAAATGGCAAATATACCCTGAACTATTATAAATGGTATGCAAATACCCTTCGTCATATTTTTAGGACATTGGTGCCCCTGTCGTCCAAAAACTAGAGCATATACGCCCTTCACTCTAACGGAAGACTAAATAGGAACACGTGACACAATCTTATCCATCATCCGATAATTAATAAATGTCGAGTCGATGAATAAGATTATGACACGTGTATGTCCGTTAGTATAAAGGGTATATATGCTCTAGTTTTTGGACGGCAGGGGCACCAATGTCCCAAAAGTATGACGGAGGGTATCTACATACTATTTACGATAGTTCAGGATATAATTGTCCTTTTCCCCTATATTTTGTTACTATGCAAGTCAGCAACACATGCAGCTCAAGTCATGCTTGCAATTAAAGGTCTCCGTTGATCGAGTTGGTTTGGGTTTCTCAAATATCAAATCAAACTATTTGTGTCAAAATTTTAAATTTATAAACCTAAACTAAATTAATAAAACTTGAATATTTTTGGGTTTTTCAACTTCGGATTTTTTCGGGTTGATTCAGATTTTTCAAATACCAAATCAAATCATTATGTCACATTTTTAAATTTTTAAATCAAACAAACTAATAAATCTCCGATTTTTGGATTTTTTCAGTATAGTATTCATACAAACATGTAATTAACTTGTGCTCCAAATATATCTGAAGTCCAACCAAAATACAACCATCTAAGGTGTTTCTTAAGAAAATAACACAAATATGAGATGAGTGATAACACTAAAATATTCAATAAAAAATAATAATGAAATCGAATAAAATTAATATTGCAAATTGATGAGTCATAATGAAAATGATCTCATGCTAAAATAAGTCTAATAAGTATTAATTACATGATTGAACATTAAAGAAAAAATAAAATTAGGTTATGTATTTTAAATGTCTAAACCAATGTAAAACTAAAGAACAATTATTCAACATTATTGTCATTCTTAGTTTTTGAATTAATTTATTTTGTTAGCATTGGTATTCATTTGATTTTGAATTGAGCTTTATTAGAATTACTAATATCTATGAACTATAACCTTTATTGGACCATTCAAAATTCTAAGTCTCAAAAAAACATGTTAAAAGATAAAAATTATGAAAACGTATAAGCAATATTTAGAAATTATATCAAAATAAATACTTTTATATATAAAATAAATTTTAAAAATTATATATATAAGGTCAGGTTGGTTAAAACTTAAAACCAAATCAATCGAAGTATAGTCGGATTTTTTTTCCAATACAAAATCAAGTCAAACCAAACCATTAATCAGATCTTTTTATGATTTGACTCGATTTATGATTTGATTCAATTTTCGATTCGATTTTATACTCCCATAGTTTGTAGGTAAATATTCTCTCGTTTTTCAAATTATAAATCAGAAAATACATAAATACTTTTTCAACTCTTTTGATTCTTGATTTATATCAATAGTTATCAGTTTTCACTTACTGATTTTAAGTTTTATCAAATGCAATTTGTCAGCCCTTTTCTTGGTTCAAGCCAAGATGATGACACTTTTGTTGCATCCAAGGCAATGGTTTCTTTTGAATCGATATATTTTAGTTGCTTTTAAATTATTTTGTAGTGTTTGGATGAGATAAAAAAAAGTGCTTTAAACACTTATTTTTGTTGGGAAAATATGCATATTATAACAATAGTAATATAATATTTATTTATAAGTGAATACAACCTATGTTTGAGTCATGATAGGCACTGTCCTAAGAAATTATATCAACTATATAAAATATTTTTCCAAAATTAAACAAGCCTTCTCTATAAGAGGAACATGAACAACAAAATATAATTACTACAAAAATCAGCAAAACTGGAAGATAAACTGTTTGGAGAATTTTGTGAATTGCTTCGTTGTCCTCTTTTCTTTCTGAAGCCTTGGACTCCTATTAATAGCAGCAGCAACAAAGGTGAGGCTTTGGATACAATTGTGAGCAGCATGTGACAACCATGTCACTTCATATGAAGAGCCATATACCATCACATGGACTTGCCAAGTCAATATTATCCTTGGCCACAAAGTAACATATTGACCAATAATAAGGTAAAAGGGTCTGGTGGACCCTTATACTTGTATCAGTTTGTATTGTGAACCCTTTTACTTATCCTTTTGTCATCTGAACTCTTAAACTCAATTAAAATGAGACTTTTAAATCTCTCCAGCTATGTGTGTAGCTCAGGTCCTTGGACGCTGGCCCTTAGTAGTCTAGTCTACTCGGACCTCTACTAGGGCTAGAGCTAGCCGGAAAAAGAAGGGGAAAAATAGGCGATTCGAATCCCCCTTCTTCTTCTTCCCACGAAACTGAAACTAAAGAATTCCTTGTAGGGTCAACTTACCAATCGCTCTATTTTCTCTTTCCTGCCTACAGCTCACGACGTACTTTCCTTTCTTTGAGCGACTGACCTGGAACAGGCCTAAAGTGCGCAACTTATCCTTCTCTTCTCCGTTTCGTGGCTATCGGACCTGAACCCATTGAAAGTGAGAAAAGAAGTGTCGTAGCCTATCCTTCTATTCTCCATTGAGTACTCTCCCTTACACAAATGACATGTCATATCCATGTCATATATTAATGACATGTCATAATTATCTTCATAACTATTTTTTAATTATTAAACAAAAGATAAATCAATTAATTTTCTATTTTACCAAATAAAATAAAGTTATCGTTTCTCTCACCATTCCTCCACCTCCCCTAACCCACAATCACTGTCAACACCATTTCCATATCCCCTGTTCTTTTCTTCTTCATTTTTTTTTTCATACCAAAAAGAGACATCACTTTATTTGAAGAAATTAAACAGAAATAGAACAACTTTGCGGAAATAGATTGGGTCATTTTTGGGGTCTTCGTAGAAGAAAAAAGAAAAAAGAAAAGTACGCATAATCAAAAACAAATCTCAAAAGTGGTCAGATCTGCAGAAAGATGATTGCGATCATGAGAAATCAAGCAAGTTTCTGTGACTTGAAGGGAAACCAAGCAAGATATGGCAACCATTGTTAGATCCACACGAAGATGGTTGTAAAATTCATCCATGAACCAATTTGCAGGAAAATTAAGAAAACACCTTCAGCACCTTTCCCCTAAAAAATGATTATATTCGAAAGGTAAAATCCTCAAGAATCATGACCCCTAAATTTGATCTTGGCAAGTTGATGAGGTTTATGATTATATATGCAAATCCTCTAAAAAAATTGCATCTAATTCTTTGCCTTCAAGAAAAGGGTGGGGTTTGGGACGTTTTCTTTTTCTTTTTATTATTTAATATTTTTTAAAGCAAATTCATTGCTTCCACTTGCTTTTATATGTGTGACAACACGCGCCAGATCTTACTCAGCAAAACAAATGCCACATAAGCCTGGTAACCAGTCAAAGGGTTTAAAAATCTCATTTTAATTAAGTTTAAGGGTTCAGATGACAAATAGTTAAGTAGAATGATTCAAAATACAAATTAATACAAGTACAAGGGTCCACCAGACCCTTTTGCCCCAATAATAATAAAAAATAACTTTTAAAATACAAAATATTTTCAACAATTTTTACAAAATAACAAAATAAGCCAAAAATCATAAATTAGAAACTGAAGTATATATACATCAAAATATGGTATTAGTATTATAGCATACTTACATAATTGATCAATATTCTTGGAATTTGTATCAAGTTTAGAGTAGAGAGTCCTTAAATTATCATCTTTTGAAGCCCTTCAAATTTTGTATGGTATATATACACACCAAGCCATCCTTGCCGTTTGTACTTTATTTACTCTCAGCAAGCAACATTCTAACTTGTCTTAAATATATTCTTGAAAGATCTTTATTTCTTTTCGATTACTTAACTATTGTGAGACCAAAATCAAAAGAACCAAAAATCATATTGAAGCTATTGCAGCGAAATTCACAAGTCAGTGGTGCATTGCAAATGGTTTCACAACATACATAAATTTGACTCTATGATAATCACCAATATGTTGATAACCAAGGATACTACCAACTTGAAGTTTAAAACTATTGGATAAACGACAATTTCCCTCTATGAGAAGTAGATAAGAAAAGTGTAATTTTTTACATGCTTAGTATGAAAGGAACTTGTATAGGCTAATTCTTTCATCATAATTTTTGGTGCTACTTGTTTCTCGTGTTCCTTCAACAAGTAGAGGTTAGGTCCATGTCCCCCTCTAACTAATTGTAACTTTTTGTTATGAATAGGCATGATCAAGCCTAACCTCCCACAACTTAGGTCCACAACCCAGATGATGGCTTATTAAAAAAAAAAGGGGACTATTGTTTTAAAAATCGGTATCATGATCATGGCCATCTAAGGTTGGTTGTATTATCAAGACTAGAATGAATTTATTTGTTATTACAAACTATATAGTAACACTACCAACATGAAACTGAAGACGCTCATTCGTGATATAAGTCAATTCAATAGTGGAACTTCCGTGAATATTACTCACTCTTTGCGAGAGGCAAATCAAGTAGACAACTTTCTTGCTAATTAATTGGCATCCTCTAGTGGAAACAAAACCTTTTACTCCTCTCATCGTCAACTTCCCAGAGAGGTTAAAGGCTCAATTCAACTGGATAAATGACAATATCCGTCCATACATACGAAGATACGAGAAAAACAACTTTTTTGTTAGCTAAATTTTTTTTGGTTTATAGGAAAAGATATTGTATAGGCTAATCATTTCTTTATTTCTTCGGAAATTTTTTGTGTAGTTGGTTTCTTGTTGGAGGTTTGGTCCATGTCCCCCTCTAACTTTGTACCTTTTTGGATGAATAGACATGGTCGGGGTCAAGCCTAGCCCCCCCACTAAGGGCTCACAACTCTGGTGATGGCTTAAAAAAAAAAGGAACTGAATAGATGTGTGGACTCTAGCGCATTTAACTGCACATTGTCCCGATTTCATCTTTATTTTTTATCTTTTATATGAGTTGATTTTTATTTTTTGTCTTAAGCAATTGAACTTATGTCTAGCTAGTCGAACATAAGTTCTTTAAGAATACGGGACATATTTTGTGAGATATTATAATGTGAAATATACTTATGTCCCACAAAAAAAATTTTGGTCCTGACGGACAAAACACAAAATAGGGAAGAAATTAAAGTACAAATGACCCACTCTAGCTAGCTATGAAAGCCACAACTTCAGTGTGCTTTCTATCAGGACCCAATTCTCCTCATTATTTTCTTGAAACTTTTGTGGCCCTCTCATAGCACAAGGTTTGTCTCCAAAAATTAACAACCTATGCTCAAATAAAAATGTGAAAAGAAAAGATAATAAGTGACCACATTTAAATGGTATAATAATCTTTGCTATCGATCATGAGTGTGTCCGTTTATATGTTTCTAGATTCTGTGCACATAGGTGGTGCCATGATTTGAACTTATGGGTTCTAAATTCTACAATGACTTCAAATGCTAATAACTGATATTTGAAAGAAAGCAGACTGTTTTTTATTGATGGAGTATTTGATGTAAAATCGGTCACAAGTCATTATAGTTTTAATGGAGTTGCTAACAATATCGTTCGTCTCTTTAAATACGTTGTTCTGTCAGATATGCTTACTGCTCTATATCATTTGGTGAAGAGAGTTCAGGAAGAAGAATCATGCATCAACTTCAATAATACATAGTACATGTTTATCTCAAAGAACAGGACATTACTATCAGAAAACAAAACATTTTATAGTAGTATTTTTTATGCCAAAACAAAAACTGCAATGCTCTAACACAAATAATAATGAATTGATCATTTTGCTTAATACCAATTGGATACAAGTATGACTTGTATTGATTTTTTCCCTTATTGTCCAGCAGCAAAATATTCAAGTGGGAGAGTTTTGCTGATGCCACCAAAACCCTTAAATTGAATATTGCCAGTGGGAGGATGATCCACAATGATCTCATTAACTGGAGGCGACACTATCGGTTCCTTAGCTTTCACTCCCTTGAGCTTCTTGATTCTCTTCTTGTCAATGTATCCACTTATTTCAGTGTCATAACTTACCGGTTTGCGGAGCATCTTGAACTTGTGCTCAACTTTTTTTGCTTGCTGGATCCACATGTAGCCTGTGTTCTTCACAAACCCCACTTCGATCACATCAGCAAGAGGGAAGAGCCCCAATGGGAGTTCGAATTCTTCGAGTAGGGAAATTGTCATTTTGAAACCTTCCTCATGCCCCTTCTTGACAATTGCTCCTTCCTTCTCTGCCATAGCTTTGAATTCTCAAAAGAAAGAATGCTTCTTCTTGATTACTACTATTTTTGCTTCTCTGCTTGAAAGAAACTGAATTTATTGAGGAAAACCAAATGAAAGCTATGGTTGTTGTTGACCATATCAGATATGATTCCAAAATATCTGGCAGAATATTTATTTTTATTAACTACACCATTGACATTCTGATATTGTGCAACACATGGGATCAAGTAGTCATGCTTGCAATTATAGGTAAATATTCTCTAGTTTATCAATTATAAATCAGAAAATACAGAAATACTTTTTTAATTCTTGATTTATCAATAGTTTATCTGTTTTCACTTGTTGCTGCTCCTAAGTTTTATAAAAAATACAATTAGTCTGCCCTTTTCTTGGTTCATTCCTAGAATAAGATGACAATTTTTCTGCATCAAGAGACATCCAAGGCTACGGTTTTAAATACTAGTGATCCATGTGTGGTATATTTAAAACGTCTTTCTATTTATATTGAGAATCTTTTAGATAGAAAATCCATTTTCTACGTTTTTGTTATACATGGGGAGATACATACACACACATTTGTATCTTTCAGTAGCTGACTGTGGGCTGTGGTTATGAAACTGCATGTCTTGTTAACCTTTCTATTTTTCAGCCATGAAGAATTAAATAAAAAAAGGTTTTTTCTTGTTTGATTTTAAAATTTCCTTAGGATTTAGTCTATACCTGATCTTGTGTTAATTTACTTCACTTACAAATAGGAATTTCTTTTCCAACTTTCGATTGGGGCAATAATTAGAGATACTATTGTTTTTAGGATAAATTACCTATATACACACCTTTTATTTTCATAATTTTCATTATTCCCTACCAGTTTTAAAATTTTTCAAAATCCCTTATTCTACTCCCAAATCTCAAATGTTTGATACATAAACTCTAACTCCCAAAACTAATGTTTATCCCTTCCTCATTTCACTCCACAAATCACTCCCCACCAAAAATGAAATCAAAAATTCAGATTTTTTTTTAATTTCTCAAAAATAAAGTTCAAGATCATAATAAAAAAAGAAAGTAAAAACGAAATTAAATTTTCAAAAATCAAAATCCTTATTTCTAAAAAATCAAATTTCAGATTAAGAAAATTAAAAACAAGATCAAAGCAAAAAAACTATAAAAAAAAGTAAAACATAAATAAATAATAAATTGATTGAATCAGAAAAAAATTACATGTTGACCTAAATTATGAAAAAACTCTTTTACTTTTTGGTGATGAAATTTTAAAATTTTTTTACCAACCAATTGAGAATAACGTGGAAGAAAGAAATAGGAAGAAGAATAACAACAAAAATAAAAACCAACTAATAGAAAGAAAATCAATTGATTGATATACCTTATCAATCACAAATTACTATATTTATGGAAAAATATTTTGTCATTTAATTATATTAGGAATTTTTTTATGTATGATTATTTTATTTTTAAATAATATTTTAATTATTTCATACATATTGTTAGAAATTTAATGTTATAAATCAAAAACTAGAAAATCGTATTTGATTTGCAATGTTTATACATGTCCGAGTTCTAAATCTACCATTGAAAAAAACGTTCAAAAAAGAGAAGGAAAAAGTTGGATCTGTCATTACATGATCATCACTGTCAAAAACACAATGTATCTCGTTTATTTTTATTCTTAAATTAATCTTTGTTAGTGTTATTACTGATTCGATACATCACTGCTACACTTGTTTTTTGTTCTACGCATTTGATACTTAATT